>JARVGP010001586.1:0-13682 GCA_029876185.1 Mansonella ozzardi | reverse complement strand
AAAAAAAAAAAAAAAAAAAAAAAAAAAAAAACCAAATTATTGTGCATGAAGTTATCGCGTTTCTGTGTAATTTCTACCGTAATCCCTGAAAGGAAACGGATGAAAGCACTATTATGATAAGCTTTTCTTAAAAATCACTCTTCATCAGAATTCTGTTGATGCGTTCGAAAGGTTACTTATCTTCAGAATTAGGCTTCTTGAAATTTTGCTTGCATCTTGCGTTATTTTTAGGTCGATGATCAAATAGCATTAATTTATACATCCTGGGCACCAATTCATGTTCTTGATTTCACATTTCATATTCTTCACAGTCATTTGCCGATTTCCATTCAATTTGGAAGCAATCCGTTAGTTCTTAATTGATATTTCAAGCACTAATATACATCGTATGTTCATATATTTGAAGTTTACTAAACTTAACGATCTTATCGGAAGAGAGTCAGAGAAGGCTTGATGAAACTTTACAAATTAGATTGAAAGTACATTTTTGTAACTGAAATGAAATAGTGAAAAAAAAAATTGAAATTGTACAGTTTTGTAACAAATTTTTATAGATTGCCCCTGTCAACCATTTGTTTAATGGGTTTTGATACATTGGCACCAAAGTTCAATGAATTATGCAGTAAATTACAATCGCTGAACTTCGATCGCTGTGATTATGCGGCATTTAAAGTGCTAACACTTTTCGAAGATCGAGGTTGATTCTCAATATTTTATCAGCAATGAAACAATCCAATTCATTTTCTATCGCGAGTCATAAAAGAGTGCCACTGTGTAATTTTGGAAACATTTACTAGATATACGGCAAATTTATGAATTAGATTATAAGTCTCTCTTCAGAATTGATAGGTGATTTCTTCTTATACTTTTTAAACATATCCAGATTTTAGACAGTTTGTCTTCTAGAGAAGAATTTTCATAACAGAGGTCAAGAAAAATTGACAGTAGTAATTTTCTTGACAGTAGACCTAAGCCTTTCATTCCAGGTAATGAATAATTTAGTTCGTTAGCCATCAGATGATCTGAAATTGTTAGATAATGAATAGAAATAATGGTTTTTTTTTGTTTTGGCACTGGTATGCAGCAAGTTTTAGAGCTTTTCGTACTTGCATATCTGTTGTGTTTGCATACTATACGAGAATCCCTCATTATAGATTTTTTAAATACAGAGATATGCAAATTGCAGGTGAAAGAAATGCAGTAAACAACTGCGCTTTGATAGCTCAAGTTCATGCATCGATACTCACAGCGTGGGCAGCATATCGCTCAGTTCCCAATGCTACAGATCATCCATTATATGTTGTTTACGAAGAACTGAAGTAAGTGTCGATTGTCTGGTGACAATAAAAAATGGGATTAGAAGGGAATTGAAGCGGCCATTTTTCCTCTTGCTATCAATAATTACCGAAATGCTTCTGAAATTCAGTATAAATACAGTATTTTTTTTTTTTGCGTTTATATCAGATGTGATAATTTTGAAAATCGCTAAAATGTTCTGAGACTGTTTGCTTGGACTGTTCAATCATATTATAGCAAATTTCAATATATTTTTTTCCTTTCATGATGTACTTGCAAAGGTTGCAGAGGAGGATTAAAATAAGGTACTCATTTCGGTGCCTGAAGAAAGTAGTATATAGTGCTGAAAGTGCTTCAATTTCTGCGATATTCGAGCACTACTCTACTTGAGCATTTGAACTATATCGCCTTTTGACCTTTATAATTAGTAGCGCGGTGTCGATTATTTTCGACACATGCCAAAACCGGCAATTATCCTCTTTTCATTTTGTAAGTCTAGGATATTGTGGAAGTGATTGAAAAGAAGAACTCGAGAACTCTACTGCCGTTGTATTTCTTTCACATCTACTAAAGGGGACGAAAAGAATGGCTGTCTAACATATCATTCTGATAGCAAATTCTTGAAGTAGATTATATCTGTAAATCACTAAATGCCTAGGTTGATATATCATTGATCCTCTAGACTTGTCTAAAACATGTTGACAAATCAGTTCTTGTTTATAAATTTTAAATATTCGTACTACTATGGATTTAATAGATAGGCAAGAATGAGATCTTAAAAGCATAGTTTTTCAGCAAACAAATTTACTCGCAATTCCGACTTTCCAAATTTTCAGACTTCTTGCACGTCAAGCGGCTCATTTACTGAGCAAATATTCGACAGTAGGAATGGAAGAAAATTTGCTGAAGGAGATGCTAACACGTAAGGAACATCATTTAATACCTCAACAACCGTCATCATCAATACCAGCACCACCGCAACAGTATGCATAATTAAAAACCGAATCAAATGTGCGCACTTATCTCATTTATCCTTCGTCGCTTCTTCCAAATTTTATTAAAATATCATGCACATCTTGTCAAAAATATCATTTCCATATTTCAGATAGTGAAAATCATGGAGTCAAAAATTTAGGACTAGTTCTAAACTGATTTCTTTTGTTGCTTCTCCCTCATTTCTACCATTTACTCAACTGTTACAAAACTCCTGCACAAACAACCTGAAAGCATTTATTCCTTCTTTATCCTTTTAAAAAAGTGCGTACAACTGATCTCGCCAAGAAACTCGGGTGCGGCAATTTCGCAGTAAATCAGCAGGGAGCCGCTGTAGATACGGTCAACGAAAATCCACAAAGTGTAGAAGAAGCACCAATTTAACCCAATTTATTCCATCTTGTCTTATTTCACTCAGTTTTATTTCAGCTGAAGTTTTTATTAGTCAGTTTCTTGCATTCATTTCTACTTCAAATCAGTTCGAGTACGGGCCGTTGAAGGCTTTGTCATCAAATTCGTTCAGGCCACTAATATTTCGTTCCAGCTTTTTTGTTAAATTCATTTCTTTCTTTAAATATCTCTTTCAGTATTATTCCAGTTCGTGGGGTGTTATTGTTCCCTTTTTTTATTTTTATATTATCAGTATTGCTTGTTATCAGTACTCTAATCACTGCAAATTTTTCTTACCATAAAGCCGAGGTTGAAAACATATCTCACAGTTCTAAAAATAAACCTTAGCACTAGCTTTAATTAACAAGAAATGAGATTATACTAAAAAAGTGATCGTAATTTATCCGCAATTAGTGACAAACATATTAACATGATTATTGAAGCAATTAGGGACTTTTTTATCTCTCCTAGTTTTTCATATTTAACTGACTTTTGAATTTTTATCGAAATTTCATATTTTGTAATATATCTTGCGTTCTTGATTTCTGATCGCCTCATTTATGCACTACCATATCGCCTGCATACTGCATACATTCCATTACCCGCCACTTCTTTTACTGTTATTATTATTGTTGTTATTGTTTATTTTTATAACAAATACTGTCCTCTTCTGCAAATTCCTTCCATCTTCTTCAGCTTTAGTAATGACTCAAGGAGAAAAAATTGAATCCTTTGTTGATTCAAATTTAGCAAGGATCGAATTTTTGAATTGTTATCTATAAATATTTGTAATTTTAGTATTTGAACTAATATTACTTTGATCACTATTAGCATAAGTACTTTATTACTGGTATTTCGCCGCTTTTGTTATTTTTAGCTATGCCTGTTTGCTTTCTCACCTTTAAAACTTATTGGAAACAAAGAATCGTTGATGTTTTTATGCTACATGAAGTGAAGTTTTAAAAGATTTTGCTTTTATTGACATTGAAATGGTTTTCGTTGAATCGATGTATCATTCATAACTAGAATGTAAAATGAGTTAGAATTAATGTTGGATATCTTCAGAAAGATGTTGAAATTCATTATTGTCAGGTAAGACCGAATGCTTTATATGCCATAGTTTCATTAATTTATGCAACATATTTTAGACTTCAGGTCTAAAGTTGCTTGAATTACTACAAACATATTGTTTATTTGTTTTAATTTTTTGAAATAAGCATATCAAAAATACCACTGTTAATTTTATCCATTCTTTCACATCACCAGCTTCTTTCGAAAAATTCTTCCAATTTTTCACCAATTAGAGGAAACAACTTATTGTAATCTGACCATATTATTTAAACATTTTTTGTAGTTCTAAGAAATTGTCTAGTATATTTATGTTCAAACGACACTATCAAATTGTTTTAAAATAATTTGTTGAAGGAAACCGGCGTGATTAAATGCTTTAAGTAGACAAATTTTAATCATGCACTTACTAAACAGGTCTAGAAATTAATTCAGCAGCCATCTGCAAATTTTATTTATCAAAACTGCAGTACAATTTACAAATTTACGCCTTGAAAATTTTAATCCTGTCTGATTAGCAGAAAATTGTTTTTATGACTTATTTGTTTAGCAAGTATGTTTTTGTTGCATTTTTGTTACATGTCCAAGTAGACGAAATTTTATCATTTTGTTGCTTTGGCTTATTTATTTAGCGAGCGAGTTTTTTCACAAAAATATTGACTGTAAGCTAAAATTTTAAGCAACACTTGGCATTATTTGATAAATGAAATTTGTTTTTATTTTTGGACTAGTTGTTGCGTGTATACTGTCAACAAAAAAAGACATCAGTCTCACATCCCGTATCCATATTTGGTATTCTGTAATGGATTTCATATCGTTAAGCTCTAAAAGAACAATAGAAATAAAGTTTGAAGTACGTTCTCATATATATATGAGTTAAAAACAACAACATACTTCATTGAAATACAATTTTAACAACCAAACATTCTTGTTGATTGAGAAAATCTATCAGTAAATCGAAGACAACAGCCAACTATTGCAGCTATATTAGGATCGTATCAGTATTTGTTGTCGATAAAACAAACATATCTTCATTTGTTCCTTGAATAAAGATATTTGAAACCCGAAACAGTTATCAAAGATAAAATAAATCTAAGACAAGATAGGATCCAAGCTGCATAAAGACCAAATATGATAACTTTGGCTCAAAAGTCACATCAATCACTTTAAAAATATGCTCGATCGGCTTTCTTCCTATTTCTTGAAAGAAATTTATATACCAGAAAAAATTTATTTATTTGACAATTTCTGAATGAAATTTGATGAAATTTAGTCTTCACTTTTTACTCAGCCTGCCACTCGCAAATTATTAATCAGAAGAGGAATTAAAAATGATTGATCATGGTAGATACATGAACTGAAATGAACATCAAACTAATTTTGGTATGCTCTAATGAAATCATTGCACAGTAAAAGGAAATTACAATAAGTTGCACAAAAAATTGAAAAGTAAATAAAAGCTTTCAAAATTCTTGTTTAGAAATCGAAAGTTTGCAATGAACGATAAGGACGGGTGTTTGCATCATGAACTTCTGAACTTGTTGTTAGCAAAGTTTGCAAATCACACCATCTCATTATTTGATTTTATTTGTAGGAAAGTTGGTATTTTTAAAGTAAACTTAGTTGGAAACTTAGGTTGTGATGACAAAGCAAATAATTTCGATTGGTTTTTAATTGGTATTACTGAAATTTTATATAAAGCAAGCACCGCCTAAGTTAATATTGGTGGACTAAAAGATAATTTTGATTTTTTAAAAAGACTAACTCTCAAGGTTATATTTTATTCTTTAATTAATTATTTTTGGCAATTTAAACTATGAGATAGCTTTTTTTTCGAAAAAAGCTTTCCCATTTTTCCTATCTTTGAATTCGCATAATTGAACAAAATTGTAAATAACAAGACATAAGTGCTGCGACCAACATTTTTCGAACCCCAATTTCCTGTGCGAAATTGGCCAGAAGAATTCTCATATTCAGTGAATCCTTGCTTGATAAATGGACAATGATATTATTGTTCTTTGTGACTGTGAAATGATAAACAAGACGATCATCATAAGCATCTAGACGAAGTGCTTTGTTTTGAAACGTTCTTCAGTCTATAATCTACCTTGCAAATGTTTCACTCAAAAATGGATTCTCACTCACTTTTTCCATAATTATAAAATTGTTATTTGTGATATTAAACTTTAGCTACAAATTTTGTTGCAGCAAATTACTTTAATATATTTAAAATACTAATATTATGATGTTACTTTCAAACAAAAATAAAGTCAGCATATTTTTTACAGCGAAAAAATATCAGTATATCAATTTTTAAGCTTTAATGAAATTCCGAAGCATACTGCTACCACTAAATTTCAGGAGACAAAATTATCTTAAATTATTTCATCATTCTACTCAATTTTTCTTACAAATATAATCATTGGTAAGCAGGAAATCCGGCATTCCGTCGCTCAGAAAACTGGAAGAGAAAAACATATTTAAAATCAACAACTAAGGGATAAGAAAATCAGAAAAGGATGATTGCCTGAACATAATATTGTTATGTTCTGCCTGGAGTGATGTGGAGATTCACGCATTTTCCAGAAAATATCAAATGTCTTAGTTACCACATATTAAGTGTTTTTTCTTTTTGCCTCTAATTGAAAAAAAGCATTAGCTGAGGATTTTGTCAATAGAGATTATTTGCAAAATGGATAAGAAGTACTTCAAGCAAAAAGCTGATTTCATTCAAAATAGATTTAAAAGCTCAATAAACAATCAGAAAATGTGCAGGAAATAGTGAAGAAATAAGTAATTTTTAATAGAGAACATGCCCAAAAGGAGAAATGAAGTTTGATTCCAATAGAGTCCCCAGGAATTGAAAAAAAGGGAGATTCATTTTAAATATATTAATTGCTTATCTTCTATTATTTTGTCATATTTGACATCCCCAGAATCAAATCTAACAATTTCAACAAAAGTTGCAGTTTATACATGATAATTGATCTTTCTTTATTAAAAGAGATTCAGTAATTCCCAAAAAACGACGTGGGAAAACATCTTCAACATTGCCTATAAATTCAACAAATTCTAAAAGAATTTGAAAAAGCCTTAATTTTTTTTTAAGAAGTCATAAAATAACCGCAGTGTTTGCAACAATGATTAAACGTAAGCTTATAAATATGATTTCTATCTCTTTAAGCTAATGTTCGATCTACAGAAATCGTCACCAATGACATGTCACATCTGTTTTGATGGCGTTTTGTTCTTTCCCAACAATCCTTTACTGTCCTTCTTCGTTGCAACGAGAAATCCTTACAAATAAGCGTTTTATTATTTGTTTGTAAATATATATTTGCATTTTGACTTTTTGATTGTAAACCAAAAAGCACATTGTCTTACTTACAGCTGGTTACAAATGAAAAAATAAATGTACTGATCGAACTGTATTTAATTCTTAAGTTGCCACAAGCAGTGGTATTTTCTTGATCAATTTTAAATTTCCCTATAACTCGATGTGAAAAGCTTTCAGATTTCTTTGAAATTTCTGGGCTAAAAACGTAGCGAAAGATAAGTTGTTCTGTTGGGGGATTTGAGTCGGAAGATATGAGTAGCTTGAATGCAGAATTGAATACACAAAAGTTAAATACAGATTCCAAGAAAGAATCAGATGCGCAATTTTCCACCATTTGTTAGAGCAAACTTGCTTGGAAATCAAATGAATTCTCATTTCAAAAAGTTGCAGCAAAGGAGGAATTCTTTTGTTGAATTCCAGAATTCCTTTAAAACATTATTGCATCAGACGGATTGCCAAAGATTAAATAGGAAACAGTATGCTATCTTTGAAGTATTTTGTTTCAGTATTGTTATTCCCAGATATATGAGGGACTTCACGTAATAAGAATATCACTGCTTGTTGCAGTTTTAAAATTAAACAGAAAAAAAGTGCTCCTCTGATTTCCTTGACAGTGGAGTGACAAATCCAAATTCCGCAAATTTTTCAGGCGGAAAAAAGGAAATCGACAATGCTCTGTAGAAATGTTTCTGGTAAAAAGTGGGAAAGATGAATCAGATAAACAGGGTGTTATAGTATGGTATGTATGGTAAAACTAGTAAGAGTATGCTGTACAAAGTATTCTTCTCATCAGTTCATTCTTCCGTTACAGCCGGTTTTACTCATGTTGTATATGAAATTCATTATCGTACGATTATCAATTTTGTGCTGTTCCCTAAAACTTTCCCTTACAACTCTCTCACTTAAGATAAATTGATTTTTTTTCTTCTGCAGTAATGCTTTTTCAAATGAATATTTCATCTATGTAATGAAATTTAAACTAGTGCTAACTGAATAAGCATAGATATTTCCCACATTCTTCTCATGCAGTCAAAAGAACTTCTATGCGATTTTTCCCATCTGCATGATTCACATTTTCGATTTGGGATAACAAAAATCACTTCAATCTTATTATCTTAAAATTTACTGCCGGAATTTTTTTTCTTCTAACAATTGAAAAAAGACGCAAATAACTTTATTTATTATTTTGGAAGAATGCAGCCTAAATACTTTTAGGTTGGAAAAGATTCTTGTGAATCACTGGACCAGGCCCAATCATCTTTTCAGCTAATTAGGACAATCAATAATAACTGACAAGAAAGAGAATGCTTTCGTCTCTGAAAATTCTGAAATGTGGTCAAAGTGTGAATGTGCTTTT
This sequence comes from Mansonella ozzardi, assembly GCA_029876185.1. Lineage (NCBI taxonomy): Eukaryota > Metazoa > Nematoda > Chromadorea > Rhabditida > Onchocercidae > Mansonella > Mansonella ozzardi. Next base: position 5,241 of record JARVGP010001586.1, on the reverse strand, counting down.
TTGTATCTATCAATTTTCCAACTGTTCAAAATTTTTTAATTAGATACTGGCCACGCTCTTCAAAAATTCGACTTGTATGTCAGTTGCAGTGCAGTATACTATGATCTTGGCAATTATTATGACGATATAGTGAGAAGCTTTTCGAGAATATGAGCTGAACGCAAAGTTGACATATTTTTCTTAGTCACAGAAGTTATGGAATGATCATGATAGTCACAAAATGATCGTAATAATCATGGGACGATTGCGATAATTATAGAATTATTATATTAGTAGCAAAATGATTTTAGTAGTCATAGAATGATCGTGATAGTCATGTAATGAACGTGATAATTGCAGAACGATCGTGAATATTTACTTCATACGTTCATAATTTCAGCAATTCAGATCAAAGCAAGAGACAAACGAAATCCGTTTAAAATGATCGCCATTGTAGCCATCTAAAAGCCATTTGCACAGAGATACAGGAAAGAAAATACCATGATTCCTGAAATTCAGGAACCATCAGACTTTTTTCAAGTCAACAGTGCTGCCGTTTTACCACACATTGATTTGCACATCTCACTTTCATTGTGACCCGAATGAAACATTGAAGTATAATTTTGCCAACAACTATGAAGTTTGGTTAAAAAATCAGTGATTTGCAGAAGATATGATTAACAAGCTTTGGTAGCAACATATGCAATTGATAACAACACATACCAGAAGAATAAGAAGTCAATTAGCGATTCAATTAGATTAAAATTGTTCGTAATCATCTTTGCAAAACGAGTCCTAAGTGTTTTTTATCTTGCTAGATTAGAATTTTATGTAATTTCCTCAGCTGGTTGAAAATAAGATTTATTTTTAGGCCTTAAAATGTTATTTAACAATAACCATATGATCCCTAAGACCTTAAAATTTTTAATATGTTCAAAATTTGTGCTTTAGTCATTAAATAAGAAGCGGATCAGATCAGGAATTTGAAACAGATCATATGGCTATTGTTAAAATAGTGAGAGTAGCTTCCGATAGGTCATACTTCCAAAATGTCTTGGATAGTTTGGAGACTTGGTGACTTTAAATACTTTACGTTGGTGCAGTCATCTTTTTGTTCATCACAGGCCACAAAAGATATGATAAAAGACTGAAGAAATTATGCTGGTTAGTGTACAGAAATTAATAGCAAAAATTTATTCACTGGTTAAATGAAATTAAATGGAAAAGAAATCATTATAAAGTACTGCATGGTATATGCTACGAGATATATAAATCATTCAATGAATAATAATAACTGTTAAAAAAACTCATTAAATTATCAGTGGTATAAAATACAAAATTCATCATATATTTAAATTTATTGCTGTCTGTAACTATTTTTTTGCCGGTTTGATGACATTGAAGCAGTCATTATGGATAAGCCATTTCCCGTTCACTTTCTTCCAAATTTGCAAGTAAGCACCTGATTCTGGTCCACGTGTACCATTTAGATGGTAACTGCCACGTTCAAAAGCCCAATCACCAGCACCATTTACTTCTTCTGTTATTATCTACAAAAGTAAGAAATAGAGTGATACTGGAAAATCACCAACCTTAAAATTATGCTTTCATGCTATCAAATTCAAAATTTTTCTGAATTTCGCATATATGAAATAGATGCGATTAATTCCAGGGTAGGAAACTCATGAATCTATCTGAAGTATATTGAAAAAAAAATTCACCTGACAACTCTTGACACCTTCCGACATATCTTGCTTATAGTATGATTCAATTCCTGAAATATATACAGAATTATTCAAATAAAACGTTGCATATTTCTTCTCAAAGATTCCGCTTGCATTCTCAATTTTATCATTTCTGTAGAGATGTTCGAAGACTCCACGGCAATTTCTATTGTTTGTATCTCGAGTTATTTACGAAAGTAGAATTCACAAATTAAATTTTTGGCGGATGATTTACTATATTGACGAAAAGTTTTCAGAATTAGCCGGAATTCTTTGAAATTAAAATTTTTTGGACAAACTAGAAAGAAATACCTGCACGTCCCTTCACTGGGTCAATGCCACTAGGCATGAAATAACCTTCCGGATCGTATAAAGCGGCAACACCAGCTGCATCGCCTGTATTGAATGCTTTCATGAATTCCGCCTGACGTGATTTGATTTCTTGGAATAGAACTAAAATTTAAGCAGTTTCTGAATTAATCTGGTAATTTTAAAAAATAAAATCCCCACATAATGTTTATAATAATATTAGAATATTTATAAAAATGTCAGGCCTGTCTAAACAGCTGCCATAGTTCCAATCACTTATTTACTATTTACTGCATGTTAGATGATCAAATTTCATCTCTCTAAAACAATTCTGATTTAAAATTTTTATTTCATTTAATTGGTAATGTCCAAAGATATAGAGGGTATTCACACCATGTGAACAATATTGCTTTGTTGGATGGAAAGAAATGCTACAATTTATTTTCACTAATCAACAGACTCAATTTCTCATTTTGGCTATTTTCTGATTCAGTTTTGACCAAATTTTAATTCGCAGGATAATCTTGATATGATACGTCATTTTAATAAAAGAAGCACTGCTCATTAACCAGGTTGAAATCTTAAGTAGTTTGAAAACGTCCCATAGATGAAATTAAAGAAGATTTACTAATCAGTCGATTTGATTTCGCAAATAGAAAATTCTAATACCTGGATTAAGATCATTGAGAATGATAGCACTGAGTGGTATATCACGAAAGAAGTTCATTGTTCAGAAAAACAAAACTAATCAAAATTATGTTACTACATACCACTCATATCGATGATGCTGATGATATGTATACTTCAGGAATTCTCCAAAAGAAAGCGAAATATACGTCAGCGAAAGAGAAAAACTAGAGGTTTATTTGAAGTGGTTTGCTTTTGATAGCTTTCTCCCATCTCTTCAACGACAACTACTTATTTATATATTCACACGGAATGAGAAATTGGATGAAATTGAGTCTTACAGGAAGGGAATTGGGCGGAAGTTGAGTAAACCTAACGCTAACAATAGATATTCAGTAGATTATCTAGAAGAAAAGGTTTGGCTCGGGAAACAAATTCTAGAAAAAATTATTCTTTATTGAAAAGAAAATTATTTATGTGTTTACACACTCCCTAAATTATAGCAAGATATGAGCTTTGAGTTTCATCAGCAACTACATCACGATAATCTTTGTACAACCTCATTTTCTTTTATGTCATATTATCCCTCAAATGAGCACTACTTATTTTTAAACAAATCCTCTGTGTTTTTCTTTCCAACACTCAATAGCGCGCGTAGTTTTACTTCATAAAAAAAATTGAGGAGAATTTTACATAGCAAAGTGTTCAGGATTTCAGCTTGAATAGCTCGTCCTTAAATAAAGTTGGACAAAAGCAGCAATCAATTCTTATAACTATCCGCTGTTTCCTTTTCAAAAAAAAATCTCCCAAAAAATGAATTCTTTTATCTGAATGTTGGTAAATCTAGTGGCATGCTAATATAAAACGGGCGGAAGTTGAGCAGCTCTAACGACGTTTTTATGTCGCCATCCAAATATACGGAAGAAGTGCCACATTTCGAATTAATATATACAGTCTTCAGAAGTAAAATTTCATCAATGGAAATAAGTTAAAATGAGAAATGCACTTTTTTCCCAGTTAATATGATAAAATAGTTTTTTCTTTTTTTTTAAAACGATTCATAACACATTGATAAGGCATTTTGTTTTACTAATTTGTCGTTTATAAATAAGAAAACAAAAATATGTCACATGCTATTGAAAAAATTCTGACATAGCACAGTGAACATATGCACAATTAACATGACTGTAGACGAAAAGACGTAAAGAGAAAAAGCACGGATATAATGTTGCAACAAATTTTTACAAGCATGAATATCTCTAACCATGAATCAGAAAAAAATCGCTTTACAAAATTCCCTTTAGATGCAATATTATTGGACACTATTTCTGAAGAAAACACCTAACTTCCAAATCATTATTAAAATGAGTTGGAAACTAACTGTGCCGTCTTATTTTTTACTGATGGTTTATTGTGTATGCTAAATAAACGAAAGGTTAGCTCAATGATTAAGACGACCAAAAACAACCACAATGGTACTGTAAGCCAGAACACCTGGATGATGCCAAATTTCAATCGAATATAGAGTGATAATTCGAAAATGATTTTGAAGACCATCAGTGCTGAAAATATATTTACCAGAATGCTTTGTGACTTGGATATCACTTTTTCTTTATGCATTTTACCCTAGGTACTCGATTATCTTGTTGCTAATCGCGAGAGCATAAAATATGTGATCTCAACTGAATATTGTTGCTGTTGTTACAAAATGAAGCAATTGCACTTTTGAAAACGGATACGTAAAATTACCGAAGACAACAGCGGAAGTTCGTTTTTCTAAAGGATAAACGTATGTTGTCACCGGATATGATGCATTCTTCCCTTCTTCTCTTCTTCCCATACCGCAAAACTGATAGTGGCGCATTATTTTGATCAATGCAGTGGACAAAAAAAGGATGTCAAAAAATCCTAAAATCACAAAAAATATAGACGGTTCGCCATCCAAACCACCATCCTGAAAAATTCGAATTTTTAAAAGAATCCTTGATTAACTTTTCAAAATGATTTTAATTGGAGTGAAATCATGATTGAAACAAAAACCAACCAGGTAAACAACCAGAAAGACAAATGCAAGCAAGAGCAACAACCATATGAACAGCGCTTTATGTCCTGTACCCATGTAACCGGGCGAAGGCCAAAGGTTCATGAAAACAAACTTATAGCCGAACGTATCACATTAAAATCTGAAAATTGGAAATAAGCCCAGAAGTATCAGTGATTTTGCCATGTTTTCTTAATGAAATGGGACGAATAACAAAAGGATGAAAATCGGTCAAAGTTGATTTTTTTTTCAAGACGATTCGTTCGCTATGAATCCTTAAATCTATTTCTGCACTCAGATATAAGTATTTAATGTATATTCATTCAATACCATTCAAAAAATGACAAAATGTAAATTTCTTTGTTAAATATATCGAACTGATGAAGTTACCATAGTGTTGTTGCAAGGAAAACGATTTTTTCGCTAAAATTAATGGTAATACCTAAACATCTGAACTCCGAATGATCTTTTATTTATGCCGTGCTAGATTAATAAATCCATCAGCAACTTCCGCGCAGAGTGTCATCAAATTTGAGAAAAGTGCTCATAACGCAATCCACA
>JARVGP010001585.1:0-13771 GCA_029876185.1 Mansonella ozzardi | reverse complement strand
TTTTTTTTTTTTTTTTTTTTTTTTTTTTTTAAATTTTTTTTTTTTTTTTTTTATTAAAAAAAAAAAAAAACTATTAAAACCTGAACAAAACAATAGCAGAAATACAAACATAGTGAAACCTTTGATAAAAAATCAGAATGAAAAAAAAAATTAACAATTTCTAGAATTCTCCAGAATGTCTTCCTTCAAAAATAAAATTATATATTTTTGTGCGAATTAAATTTTAGTTAATTACATTTGTGAATGAAAATCCTAAACTTTCTGGATTTGAAACTTTAAACCTTGCTTTGAATGAAAATTCCAATTTCTAAATTTCAAGCTTTAAAGTTCGCTTTTGTTTTTTCTTTTTTTTTTTTTGAAAATTTCGTATTACTGAAAATATTTTGAAAGCATTAATTAATCCTAATGAAAATGAAATGAAATGATTTGTTATATATAACGGCAAGGTGCGCGGATCGTTAGCTTAATGAAGACTCTTTTAGTGCTAATTTGAATCATCAAGCGTTAGATATATTCTAAATGGATGAACATGATTCCATAGTCATTAATTCAAAGAGAAAGCTCGAAATCAATTAAAAGGCAATGAGAGAGTGAAATGAAACAAAATATGCCTATGTTGCAGCCCACGTCGATCAAATGTTGCATTTTAATGATGCCTAAGGCTGCTTGCTGTTCCGGCTATATAGCTTTTCTGGTAAACTAATTCCTATTCCTATCTCTCACTTTGTTCAAATTAATTGCATATTTCAATAGACTTCCTGTGTGTGTTACACTTACTTACTTTATCAAAATAAAAAAAAAATCCGGGCCTTTTTAAAATCCAAAAATATCACATTTGATTTAATGTTTAAAAAAAAGAAAAAATTTTTCAATTTATTATTTTTGCAAAAAAGAAGATAAAAGAAATACAATTATTAGCTGACATTTTTTTTCTTTTTAGATTTTTTGATTTAAAAAAAAAAGAAAAAATAACACTGAACTAATTAATTAATTAACTAGCTATACAATTGTTACTTATTTGAGAGAATTATCCAGAAATTTCTAGAAATTTTTAACAACAATCATTTGACTTTGAGCGCCTATATTGCAATTAATGCTGTAGTAGTAATTAATGTTTTATAATTAGCAATCATCGGGAATATATCCCAGACATTTTATGATCGAGAAATCATCGGGAAATTATCCCAGGTTCTTTTATGCCTGATGTTTCTTGATGTTCGTAATCATATCAGGATCTTTTTTTGTATCATCATACCTCATAATTCAGTAGATGCTAGTGAAACGATAAGCAAGAGATCATATCAAAACGAAATTATTACATTATTTTATTTATATCCATCCAATTCATTTTTTTTTTTAAATTTTGTTAACTTGAATCATCAATTAATTCATTTTCGAAAAATGTGTCGAAAATTTTCAATCAAAAAAGAAAAGTTTGCTCAAATTAGACGACACAAGAATGGTGATAGAATGAGAGGGAAAGTTTTTAGGAGAGAAGATTGTCATGGCAACGGGGAAATTAATATTTGAAATCTATGTCCGTCTTCAATTAAGGCAATAATAATTTCTTACTGTTTTATCAACTCTACCAATTTTTGAATCATTTCATTTCAATACACTCATTGATCATGTATATATATATATATATGTTACAACTACTGAATATAACTACTGTGATTTTTGTTTCTTTCATTTCTGCAATTAAAATTGGAAAAAAAAATTACGAATTTTTCAAATTATTAAAGCCATATAAAACTTTTTCTTAAATAGCTAAAAAAAAAATTCGAGTATATTTACACAATACAACTATTAAATATAATATAATTATTACAATTTTTGCAATTAAAATTAGAAAAATAAATTACGAATTTCTAAAATTATCAAAGCTATGTAAAACTTTTTCTTAAATGGTTAAAAAAAAGAAAAAACAAAATTTTAACAGCATATTGATGATGGGAAAATGAAATTAATTCAAGACTTTTAAGTTCCAACATTTACAAATTATGCTTGCTAAATTTGCATAATACGCTTGGTGGAGTAAATTTTTTTTCATTCAAACAGCAAAAAACAAACAACTAGCTTCATTGCATTCGATTCTTCTATTGACAAAATAAATTTTAGTGTCCTCTTTCTTTTAACTACTTAAAAATTGCAAACAATGATTAGTAGTAATAGAAATAGGTAAAAGAGAGTATAAAAATTTTGTTAATTACTTTTTTTTTCGATTTTTTTTTATTTACTGTTCAATACTAAATTAAATTTTAATTCAATTTAGTGTAATAAGATATTAATTAATTTCATAATAAAGATATTGATTGTTAAGCGCCAGGTAAATAAATCATTTGAAAACGTATTTACTATGGTTTTCCATTTCGTGGAAAATTTCCTACATAGAAATATATATGTATGTATAATTAGTACAATGTATTCAAAGAAAAAAAAAAGAAATCACTGAATAGAGGAAAATACTTGCCGAATTGGGAGACCGTAATTTAACTTAGATGATTCATTTACAAAATAGAATATATTAGATATTGTCTTTTTTTCAAATCTTATAAATTTTCTTTTTTTTTCCTCATTTTTGATAATTCGTAATAATACTGTATCCAGTGGATTCTAACAAATTCCTAATTTTTTTTCCTCTACTTCTATTATATTATTTGGTACTTTTTGAAAATAATCTTACCGTTGTTTTGTTTGTTGTTTGTTTGCTGTTGTTTATTGTTTGTTGTTGTTTGTTGCTGTTTATTGTTTGTTGTTGTTTGTTGTTTATTTGAAAATGATTATTTTTTTGGTTTAAAAAATTCCTTCTATGATATTATTATTTTTCATAATTGTAATAATAATAATATAATAATGTCTTAGCTTCATGAAAAAGAACAAATAGTAATATCTTAGCTTCATCAAAAAAAACAAATAATTTTTCAAAAAAATATTCAATTATTTTTTAAAATGAATATTTATAGAAAATTATTTTTAAGTCTCATTTCATTTCATTTTGCTGAAATTACATTTTTAGACATTTTCGACTAATTTCAAAGAAAAGTATCCTTTTGTAAAGAGGGAAAAAAATCTGTTATTTTAGTCATATTTTAATCATTCAGTAGTAATCTAATGGTTATTCCAAAAACTGACGAAAGAGAGAGAGGTACAGAGAGATAGAAGGAGAAAGAGAGGGAAAGAGAGGGAGAAAGAGAGGGAAAAAATAAAGGATGAAATGAATGAAAGATCTTTTTAGCAAAGTGATGATGAAAGTGAAGATTCGTCAGGCAAATTGCTTTCGTTGTAAAGCAGCGGCGAATTGTTTTCAATATGTTAATTGGATGTGGTGGAAAATTGCTTAAAAAATTTTGTTTGAATCGTTGAAAAATGTGCTTAAAAAAAAAAGAAAACCATTCATTTTATTTCTCAATTTTATTCCATTTTTTCGTCTTTTCCAATTTCATTTTGAGTCTAAATCGTTACTTAAATAAGAAATTACTAGACTTAGCTTTGTAGAAAATAAAAATACATTATATAAGTATTAAAAATATTTGCCAAATTTATTTTGCAACTGGAAATAGTTCTGCAAAGGAAAAGAAATGAAAAAAATTTTGCATGAAAAACAAAAAGAAAAAAATAATGAATAAACAAATTGATCGTTTCAGTGTTTTTTTAAATTTTAAATTGCTTAGAAAAATTTTGACTGAACAAGTATATATTTGAAATAATTATTCACTAAATAATTTTTTATTGATTTAAAGAAAAATTGAAAATTAAAAATAATAGCAAATTTAAAAAACTTTTATTTTAAATTTAAGTTGACTTTTAAGTTTTATCTCAAAAAAAAAAAAAAAATTGGAATTGTTATTTTTGAAAAAATCAAAATCATTTATGAGCAATTTTATTTTGACAAAAAATTCATTTTCAAAAGAGGGAATATAGGGAAGGGAAAAAAGAAAAAGAGCGAATGAGAGTGAGGAGAGGAATAAAAAGTAAAATATTTGTAATATAATTTGTGAAATAATTTGGCGAAATATTTGGTATTACGAAAAAGATGAATGAATTGAAAGAACAGAAGTGAGTGTGTTAGATGAAATTTGCTGAAGAAGAAGAAGAAGGATAAAGCTTCATGAATTTTCTACGGTAACTCTCTCAGCTAACACTTCCATTCAAATATTTGTTAACATATATATATGTATATTTTAAGCATATATGATGGTTGAATTGGAATAATATTCCACATAACTTACTTTTTATTATGGCATTACTGTAACATCTATGTTTGTAAGAAAAAATTACTTTAATAGCTGAATTTATACTTTATACTGTAGATATTTAACATTCGGCGCAGTACCGTATACATTTGCATGTTCAATTTTTGTGACATGTTTCGTAAATAATCACAACAAAGTATTCCTTTTTCTTTTTTTTATCTGCTAAGAAAACTTTCAAAACTTCCCAAAATGATCTTCTCAAATACATTTACTATTTATTAAAAAAAAAAGACAAAGAACTATAAGCGTAATAATTTTGAATATTACACATTTTTCAGTCAAGGCTAATTTTATTTTTAATACACTATTACATTAAAGTTTGATGCTTTTTAAGCACCATTTAATTAATAGTGGGAAAATAGTCAATAAAAGGGATAAATAACCTGACGGTAGTAACAACACAAAAAAAAAAGAAAAAAAGAGAAAGAAAGTTTCTCGGTAAAATTTCCTTAACAATAATTTTTTGAAATTAGAAAAGAACATTTAGGACGTTCACTTCATTCGTACATCCATCCAGTTGTTTTTTTTCTCTTCACTCTTTTTTTCTTTTTTTTTGTTAGTTTTTATTTGTGACACAACAACAAAACAAAATTTATAGTAGTTAGATGAATTTCAGGTTTTGGACAAGTAAGCAAACGTTATATGTCAAGAAATTCACAATGCCGATCCGTTGTCAATGTGATCTCAGCTGCTCTCACTGCAGGTTTTCAATTAAAAATGAATAATCTGAAATTTTTTTAGCAACTAAGTTTTTTGAATGTGTTTGAATTTTTTGGAATATTCTCGAATGATTTCATCATAATATAAACTATTGGGGTTTTGTTTTTCTTTTTTTTGGAAATTAAAAAATAAAAAGAAAACTAATGTTCTACCAAAAAAAAAAAAAAAAGCGATTATTGTCTTTCAATTGTTTTAAAATTATCGCACTTATACTTTCACTTATACTTTCAATTGTTAGAGAGTTCAAAATTAATTAATTAATAAGAAATATTGTCTTTTGGTAATTTTGAAGATTATCGGATTATCACACTTATATTTTCAATTGTTATAGAGCTCAAAATTTATTAATTATTTAGTTTAATTTTTTCTTTACTAGAATGATCGATAAGAGTTGCAATAAAAACTGATCACGATTGATAAAAAAAATGAAACAACTTTTTGGCATTTTGCTTAATACAAAAAGCATTTGTTCTGTGTTTTTTTCGTCAATTTTTAAAAATATCAAACATTCAACAAAAAATTTTTTCGTTTTTGTTTTTTTTTTTACCAATTTTTGTAATTTTTTTTTTTTATTTTGACAAAACAGCACCAAAATATTTATGCTGCTTCGAACGCCTATTTCATTTTTGTAAAAATATACATGCATTTTTTTTTTGTTAACACAATTGAATGATAAATATTCTTGCCGGTCATCATAAGCTTATAATTTCAAATTATTGTTTTTTTGAAATTTCAATCAAATCAAAATCAAAATTTTTCTCAACACTTCAAATAATTCTTTTTTACCTATGCTTATGAGCCTTATGAGTCTAGAAATTGATGTAATTGTAATTAAATCTCAATCCTAAGGATGGGAAAGAAAATAATGAATAGATAAGCAACGGTAAGAAATCTGATTATTAAAAATGATAATTTTCATTCAATTAAACGAATGGTAAAATGATATATGATTGAAAATGGTGATAAATCGGGAAATTTGCTATCAGTGAAATTTTTTGCAGAACCAGAAACGGATTGTAATATAACTGTAGAGGATTGGTCACCCACTGAAAAATGTCCATTTTGTGATGGTTTACGCAGTTCAACGGTTGATTGCTCTGAAAAGGTTTGTAAAAAGAAAATTTTCCTTTTCAAATTTTTAATTTCAAATTTTCAAGTTAATACATACATAAATCAATAATGTAGATATAGATTACACTGTTTGTAAGAGATATGATATGTGACATAGAAGAATAGATATGGAAGTTGATATGGAAAATTACGCATTAAAAATGAAATGTGAAAAAAAAAAGGAAAAATTTGGCAAAATAATTAATGAAAATGTTTTGTAAAGCTGTCGCATTTTTTTTTTTAATATGTCCGTCTAATTTTTTTTTCTTGCAAATTATTTCCGATAATTAAAACTTGTTGTAGTAGGCAATTTAACAGTTCAGATGTTATTTTTCTGCAGAAAGAAAAGAAAAAAAACGAAAACACAATTTGAACACATTTATAAATCAATTCAGATCATTTTAACGAAAATAGTCTTATCATCAATCAATTCAACATGTATCGTTTATTGATATCTATTTTCTCCTAGAGAAAAAAAATCTTTTTTTTTGATCTGATCCAATCTAGCTTATTTGCTTATTCGATTGCGAAATAATTCGAAATATGTTGCATTGTTTAAAAACTAATAAAAAATTTTCAAAAAATTGCCATTTCAGGATTCAATGAGAATTGAACCAGAAAATGAAAGTGAAACAAGTGATAGTGAATTTTACGGAGCCGGATGTTCAAATCAAATTAAGTTAGAGCAAAATGCAACAAATAGCTCTCCGGAAAGCACAGGACATTTGGAAACATCATCATCATCAAGCAGTTCACAATCACGTCTATCATCATCCTATATGAATCCATTTTCAAGTCTCTGTTCTCCATCTGTCTTTCATGTGATGACGCCATTTGTGCCTTTTCGTAAGTTTTTCACAAACATTTAATATTTGTAAAATTTCAGTCTAGTGTAGATTTTTCACAATTAATCATGAATTTTCCTAAAATTTTGAATCAATTACTTATAACAAACCAAAAAAAAATTTCAAATATTTTGAATGCAACTCATTAGTTATGTTTTAATCAAATAATTAATTAAAATTAATTGTCGTTTTATTTTATCACAAGCATACGAATTCATGCTTGTTACAATTTGTCTGTTTGAAAACAATGTAAATTTTTATTACCATGAAGAATGACAAGCTTGCAATTGCAGTGATTATCGCTGATTTATTTTGAATTTGTAAAAAAAGAAAAAAGTTCTTTTTTTTTTTAACTTTTTGAAAGTCATATTAAAAAAAAGAACAAAAAAAATTTTGACTGATAGAAGTTAGAGATAAGAAAAAAATTAATGCTAACATATAGCTACCAAAAAATATTTGATCAAATTCTGTTTTTTTTTCTTTTGAATGTTTTATTTTTTCTTTTAGATGCTGATGAAACACTTAAAAGCTTTTTTTTCTCACTTTTCATATTTGTTCACAGAAAGATAAAATTTCAAAAATTTTCAAATTTATGAAGGGATTAGAAAATAAAATATTAAAATCATTTATTATAAACATTATTAAAAATTAAATAGCAATAACAGTATGTTGTTAAGCATAATTTTTATTGTTTTCATCATAGGCAAGTAGGTAAAAATTAATTTCATCATAAAAATACTTATAATAATTAGCGTTTTGTAAATAATTAATTTTATAACCAAATGCAATTCATGTTTTGACTAGAAAAAAAATTTAATTTGTCTTATGAAAAGATTTAATTTGTGTTAACAAAATTTATGTTATGTTTATAATTATTGATAATAAATAAAAATGATTTTTTAGCTGAGATAGCAAATCAGCTATTTTGTCAAAGCCTTTTACAATGGAATACATCGAGCTTGTTACTACAGCAAATCAATTCACATTATTCATCAGGTATGCTATTATTTTTTAACTAAAGTAATTATTAAAGAATTAGTTATCATCTATTAAAAAAGAACCCATGATCATTTTTGTAGCAATCATAAAATCAAAATTTGAATGATAACAAAAAAGAAAAGCAATGAATGATCGCGAAATCATTAATTAGACTTTTCAGTCAGATTAATAATGTGAAGTTAGGAAATCAATTATGCTAGAAATATAGCTATGCATTTTAGAAAAATTAAAAAATATCAATTAACTGCTCGTATCATTCCATTCAACAAATAGTGTTCACTCTGCTGAATTATGCATATTTGCTGAAATATTTTTTAAAAATTTATTTTTCACTTAAAATTTTTTTCCAATACTCAGTAATATTTTTCAAAAGATGTTAGATGAGAATTTATGTGGAAAAGTTCACACGATAATATTTCAAAATACAGCATTTCATAAGCAAACGTTCCTGGAAACGACGCCAAAGTAGGAAGAAAAATAAAAAAATAAAATGGAATAATGTGAGAACAATTAATATTTTTTAAATTATTCTTGATATGCATAGTTATCGAAATGAAATACCGTAGTACAAGATAAAGAAAACGCTGATGCGAAAACAAGCCGTTTCATTCAGTATCTCATTCCTTTAATAACTCATTAAATCAAAGAATGTAATGCAACCCGCTGATGTGTAGAAAACAATGATTATCTATCTTTATATATAGGTAAAAAAAATCAAATTTTGCAAATTTGCATATTAGTATTTACAAATAAATTGTTTAACAATAAATTGTTTAACAATAAAAAACCCTAAAAATGGTTCATTTTTCTCGCAGCATTTAAATTGAGGTCAAATTTTCCATGAAGGAAAATTTCTTAATTTCTGGAAAATTGCATTTTTAATTTTTTTTTCTAAATTAATTATTCATGAATAAGTATTTCTTTTTTTTGTCAGATAATCTAACCTATCTGTTAATAATATATTCCACAGTAATTTTTTGCCAGAAAATCTAGCTCATCTGTTAGTACGATATACTCCACAGTAATGCGTGTGTATCAAAACTTTTTCATTAATGCAAATAATTTCTGCAATAAGTAATTTTTATAGAAAAATTTCACAAAAAAGGAATAAGCTTGATTTTATTAGAAAGAAAAAAAAAGAAAAATAGAAAATGAATCGAAAAAGAAAACTTGTTAAAATCTTTTTTTTTCTTTTCTATCAAGTATGACATTACTCTCTATGTTATCATTTTCAGTTTAATGCAGAAATAATTCATCTTTCATTTTTAAAATTATTTAATTCAATGACTTTTTTTTGAAACTGAGTTAAATTTAAAAATGAATTAATTTTTAATTGTTTTTGTTTCAGAATTATCAAAATCATCATTTAGCAATAAATTATTAATTGAGCGACCGACAGCATCAATCTACAGGGATGAATTAAATAACAATAGTAATGGAATAATTGATGAAACGTTAGAAGAACCGTTAGATTTAAGTTCACGTCGTGTTGCTGATCTACAAGTAGCAACAGAATGTACTACTGTACAATCTGATCAGAAATTTCAAGATGGCAAACCACTGCGTGCATTAATTAATGCAATGTCTGAAAATTCATCATCAAATATTCTTGCAAAGTATGTGTAATAAATTTTAAAAACTTGTTTTTAAATTTATTCAAATTCATCATTTCAGATTATCAATTTTTTCAAGTAATCAATTATTTACAAGCTTGTGAAAATTTCTCTTAATTCATTCAATTTTGCATGAAAAGCTTAGATTCTGCTCAAAATATCCACATTATAAATAACCTATATATTTTAAAAAATATTAAATTTTTAAACATTTGATTAGTTGATCAGTTAGCTAATTAAAAAACTTGAAATGAATATTAATCTCTTTTCTTTCTTTTTATTAAATGCATTTTTGATAAACAAATAATGCGAAAGTATTAGTACATAGCAAAAAAATTGATTGATTTATTGATAAATTTTTTTTTCAAAAAATAATATATTAATCATCTATATATTTTACAAAATATTAAACTTAAATTTTTTAAAAAATATTTATTAGTTTATCAATTAATTAATTAAATAATTGATCACTTGAAAAGAATA
This sequence comes from Mansonella ozzardi, assembly GCA_029876185.1. Taxonomy (NCBI): domain Eukaryota; kingdom Metazoa; phylum Nematoda; class Chromadorea; order Rhabditida; family Onchocercidae; genus Mansonella; species Mansonella ozzardi. The sequence goes on along the minus strand of JARVGP010001585.1, from coordinate 3,745 downwards.
TTAATCTCTTTTCTTTTTTTTGCAACGTTTTTTAAATAAGCAAACACTAAAAAACTGGTACTTAATACATAGCAAAAAAATTAATGAATTTAATGATCTTTTTTTTCATGAAATAATTTATTAGCAATGTGTTACAGGGATGAGGAAAATAATTCTGTACATGGACATAGGAAAAATATCATTGGAACAGGAATCATCCATCCGTCATTGAGTAAACGAAATTATTCTCAAGCAGATTTAGATGCTGCTGTACGGGATATTCGATGTGGTCGTCTTGGAACACGACGAGCTAGCGTAGTTTATGGAATACCAAGGTTACAGTATACTGTATTTATTATGCTATTATTTGTCAATGCTAAAAGAAAAAAAAAGTAAATTTCACAGAATGAGGGCTCTTTCGTGATTCGGTGGTTAGTGGTGCATGGCAGTTCTTAGTTGGTGGAGTGATTTGTCTGGTTAGATGCGTAGAAAAAGCTTAATTAATAGTAAACTTCTTAATTTAAAATTAGCATATTAATTAGTATATTTAAATATGTGTTAATTTTATCAATACACTGAAAAAAAATTATAACTGAAATTTGAATATGTTTAAATTTTAGATCAACTTTACGCAATAAGATTTACAAGCTTGATGCGGCTGTAGATCAACGAACAAATGGTATTGGTGGAAAAAAAAAATGTTCAAATAGTTTTGAAACTGTGGTAGGACTGAATAGAATTCAATCACCGTCAATTGCGACAACAGTACCTTATCCGAACAATACTGATACACGTTCTACTCAGTGAGTAAAAAAAATTTTTTCTTTTCAATCGGATTTATTTTTAGAAAAATAAATTTTTTCCTTTTTTTATTCAATTGGATTTATTTTTAGAATGAGAATAAATTTTGAAAAAAAATTACAAATTTTACCGATAAAATTTCACAAAAAGAAAAAAAAATAAATGAATTAGTAAAATAGACGATATATACTAATTTTCAGGATTATTTCATCTCCTACAAATGCACTTGTAACAATTGATGGTGCAACGGTACCGGAAATTATTCAAGAAATTGGTTCAAATAATAAGCCTTATTTTGCTAATAAGGAATTAATTAATGGTATAAAATAATCTTAATTTCTGTTTGTTTTATAAACCTAAAAAATTATGCAAAATTATTTACGCAATCTTAAGCTATAGCAAATGATGAGCCAATGGTGAAGAATAAAAAATCGCTTTGGTCACCGTTTGCCCATCAAGAATTATCCGAACCAAAGGATGTTGTACATATGGAAGAAAAGAAAATTGGTCGAAGTCCAACAAATAATGGTGAGAATCAACCGGACTGGAAAAAGTCACGTCCAAAACGAGGCCAATATAGGTATTTATTGTTAAAAAAAAAATTTAACAGGAATTTAATTCTTGAATTTTTTTTCAGAGAATTTTTCCTTATACTCATTCCTCTTTGAAGAGTTATTTCAAAATTGTTTGACACACTTGTAGAAAGTATAAAAAGGATGCATTAGACGAAGCGGTTCGATCAGTGCGTCGCGGGGAAATGTCGGTACATCGTGCCGGTAGCTTTTACGGGGTACCTCATTCAACTTTAGAATATAAAGTAAAAGAGAGAAATTTGACTCGTACAAAATGTAAGAAGACAACAACGGAAAATATTTTTGAAGCAACGAATTCCGGTAATAATTCTGTTGTTTTTTTTCCTTCGATTTGTTTATAATTTTTAACTTCATGATTATAATTCTAAAAATAAATTTCTAATGGTTCAAAATTTAAAGATCACTGGGTACAAATTATAAAATTAAAAGAAAAACTGAAAAAAAAATTGAAAAAATGATTGCGATTTAAAATCTACAAACAAAATTCAACTAATTAAAATGTTTTTTTTCCTAATACTCATTGCAATTTCTTATTTGTTAATTAATTAATTTTGTCAATTAATTAAAACAGAAACTAGAAATTTGCATTTTTTCCGCTTGATTTTAACCACAAATCATAGAAGTTAGTAAACGAGGAAATTTTAATTAACCTAAAATAATATTTACACTAATTAACCTATAATCTTAATTATTAATTTTTAAATTAAACTAACTTCAAATTAACTCTCTGAATTTTTTGAATTTTTATTTCGACCTCGATTAATGAAAAAACTTTTCAGGTTATCATAACAATTCCAGTAGTACAGAGGATTTATCATCAAAAAATTCACCTCAACAGCTACCATTATCCAACCAAACGATGAATGATGTTGGTACGACATCAACTATAAGGGTAGTTGATATTTTGACACCTGCGACATCTGCAGTTCCTTCGTAGAATTTCTCTTTTGTTTATTTCTAATTTCTTTTTTTTTTAATTCATTTTAATTTATGAACTTTAAATATTATTTTATTGTCGAAAAATTTTTCTGAGGCATACCATTGTGATAATATTTAATGTAATATACTAAAGTGTATGTGTATGTGTATTGTATGTTCGATACAAATTTAATTTGTTTCGTGATTTATCACACTTTCGTGTCACATTATCTTGCTTAGTGATAAAAAAAAAACGATAATGAAGGTATTAATTATATGCGATATTTTTTTTCTTTCTCATCACAACTCTTTTTATACCGTGATATTTTTAAAAAATGAAAATTTAAATTTCTTTATTCTTAATTACTTTTCTACAATTTGCATTAAAAAATTAAAATGTGAAATCATCTCTTTTGATGCATGCAGCTTTGTATCACAACAGGCAAATATTTTTTTTTTATTGAAATACTAACTAAAGAATAATCCTTTTCTGCATGGTCAATCATGCAAAATAAATAAATCCCACATGAAATTTCAGATCATCTTCTACAGTTTAAATGAACAGTTCCTATATGAAATTTACATATCATTTTCTACAGTTTAAATGGAAAATTTAAATATCTCCACCTCTTCTTTTTTTTTGCAAAAATTAAATTCAAAAATCAAGTATAAAGTTTAAAATTCAATTTTTACTAAAATATTTTGCAAAATATGCAGTTTCAAGATTTATCATTACCTTCGAAGTGTTTCTTTTATTATCTGTCAACTTTGCATACTTAATTAATCCGTGTCAATTTAAATTTTGTCACGTTTTTTTTTTCTGCAATATAGTTCATCTCTTGATTGTACTACAGGTTTTCTGCATTATATACGGTAAATACTTCAAATATCGATTCGTCTATACTTTAAAAATTTTACTGCACTCGTAAGTTTGCATTTAAAAAATTTTTTGCAAACCAGGCTTTGGAACAAGCATTAGTAAATTCTGAAGCGGTTCCGACTCCAGCTGGTCTCCTATTCTATCAAGCAATGGTTCTGATATTTTATTCCTATAATCTGTACCACATCACTTTATTTGAGTCTAATCCTTTTGCTAACTCGAAGCAGATGATCTTGTAAGTCTTTCTTATAAGCCGCTGTTTGACTACTTTAAAGATACTTTAACATAAAATCTTCTTTTTTTACCACGGAAATTGAACAAGGTTTGGTCCAAAATACAGTGATGAGATTAATCGACACATATAAGGATTTTGGTGTATTTGCTTTCAAGCATGATAAGCGGAAATATATAATAAACAATTTCTAAGCCACCGCTTACTTTTTTGCCAAGCTTTTCAAGCTGGTTTATTGCCAGGTGACATTGTTACACAGATCAATAAATATAAAATAAAATATTTTGCCCAACGCCGGATTTTAAAATAGAGAGTGGAATAACTAGCTAACTTGGGGTTTTA
>JARVGP010001584.1:0-13971 GCA_029876185.1 Mansonella ozzardi | reverse complement strand
CATAAATATGCACGCACATTTCTTCTCCATAAATATGCATGCACATTTCTTCTTTTCATAAATATGCATGCACATTTCTTCTTTTCATAAATATGCATGCATATTTTTTGTTTTCATAAATATGCATGCACATTTCTTCTCCATAAATATGCATGCACATTTCTTCTCTTCATAAATATGCACGCACATTTCTTCCCCTCTATGCATGTACATGTTTCGCACACATCTCCTGCAGTATATTGCATTTTCCACATTCACAAACATTGCTTTGTTGTCTTCCTTATTTCGCCTGCCTATGTGTATCTTCTCCTTAGATCCTCTATCAATGCTCATGTGATGATGCACACATCGATTTTGTCGCATTTTTTGTTTGTTTTCTTTTGATCTCTTTTTCTCTCTCTCTCGCTTCCTCTCTGTCTCTTCCTCCCTTCCTCTCTCTCCCTTTCTCGTTCTCGGTATCTTTCAATATATGAGATAGTATATGTAAACAAGGTGGGAAATCCATGGCCATTTTGTCTGTGCACTATGAGTTCCCCCTGCTCTCTGTCAATGCTCTCTCTTCTCTCTCCTTACTTGTATTTAACAAGTTTTTGATTGAACAAAGTTAATGAAAGAGTTGAATTATCATAACAAGCCAATCGATAAGAGTAGGACTGTTAAGATGAGAGGTTAGTGATAAGAATGTATTCATCAGGTCGCCACACAATCGCCACACAACTTGATTTCTTGTTTGTGAAGGCCAAAGAGCAGATTTGTACTGACCACTGGTCAAGTGACAACAACTTGTTTCCATTAGGGTTACGGATTATCAGTGTGTTACGCTTGAGAGGCTGGAGATATTGATTGACATTGTTGTTGTTGAGAGATAAAGATTTCAGTGCTTTTGATTAATCTACTATTGAGGGTGACAAGTTAGGTGACAGTTTGTTCCACTTAAGTTGGATATTATGTCGCTTACTGTGGATCAGCTGTGTGAAGGTAAGAAGGCCAGGTGATAGTGGTTAAGAAGGTAAAGACTTCAGTGCTTAACTTCATAATAATATCCTTAGCAGTTTCTAGTTTGTCAGTGTTTTCATTTGTTTGCAATTAGTTCCACTGAAAAGTTTCACTCGTCAAATTTAGCAGTTAAAAAAAGTTCGATTAAAATTTTTCAAGTTTTTCTCTGATCATCCTACAATCTAGTAATAATTTCTCACCTTTTCTCCTTATGCTTTTTTTCTTTTCAGAGAATCATTTTACAAAATAATTGAAGAAATTATTTTTTAATTTCCTGAAATGTTTATTTCTATTTATCATTTTAGAAGTTCTAATATGTAGATGACATTTGATAATAATGAGTGTTTTTTTTTTTCAGTGAAAATTTTAAATAATTGAAATTTTGATTATTTTATCGTTTTGTTCAAACTGCAATAAAGCTAAAATGTCAACATTGGTATCACTTGATGACGTACTTGTGATGCAAATGTCATACTGTATAGAATACTCTACTTATCCGCATGTTATTTGTGTAGTATTACCAAATGGGATGTATAGAAAAAAAGCCGTGAAAAGTTGATAATTTGAGGATTACAGATAGCAAACGAAATGTATGAAATGCAAAGTTAGCCTTTGGTATCACAAAAATGAAAAACTTTGTTAAATTTAAAATTCATCTTATCTGGCTGTAAAATGTTTTTCGAATGATCTCATACTGTTATTTGTAATTAATGTTGGATGTACTGCCCATCCAATGTGATTAATTAGTTCAAGCTGTAAAAGTTTTTTTTGAATTTTCCCCAAATGTCATCAGTTTTCTTGAATTTTTTCACATTTTGTACATTTTCCATGTTTTCAATCAGTATTGATGCACTTTCTTCTTTTGAAACGTTCATTTAACTCAAGCCATTAATGACTGAGCTTTAAAGCTTTTCAAGGAATGTTTTTCAAGCGAAAAGATTGATTGTATTGTTTTAATTTCGAAAATTTATTCACTTGTGCTTTGTGTTAATGAAGAAAAAAATGTCAGCTGTCTTCCCAGCATTGAACCAATTAAAACTAATGATAAATTTGTAGGCAAACAAACAGACACGCAAGCTGGCACTTTTACTAGCAGATATTTTTTGCGTCATACAAATGGTTTATTTTATTTTGTCCTTATTCAATTGATTGATTTTTATAGATGAAATTTGTTGGATTTTATTTGGACAGTTTAGAAAGGGTATCATTTGATTGACAGAAAGACAGCTGTTGTCGTTTTTGTGTCCCATATAGTTTTGTTTTCCTTTTTCTTAGTTTTTGAATGAATTTCACCTGTTATTGATTGAATGAAGAGGATGAAGTAGTTAATGTTTGAATTTCATTTTTTTAATTTGTAAATTTACTTGACAATTTTGGGAAATCAAATTCTAATACATCAATAGAGGAGACCTTGGAAGAAATTTTAAAGTGGTAATCTTAATTAAAAGTGTCGGAAAACTGTTTTGCGAATTCGCTTTTGTCATTTTAACTGCTACAACTTGAACATTTTTTGTTGTTGATTACAACGTAAGGACATCATTGGATCATTATTACCATTCTCATTGCTGATCTTTTGTTCCTTAATTATTTTCATTCATATTTTATCTTTTCATATTTACTTCTGTCCTGGATATTCTTGATTGTCATTGCCTATCGCATACTAGTATTTAGCCAAATTACAATAGAGAAAAATAACAGGAGAAATTATGATTAGGATTTATGATAGTATTTTGGGATATTTCAAGAATTGAAATTGAGAAGTCATATCTTAGTAATATCATCCAGTTTGATGTGGCCGCTGAAATACGGTATCGATAAATTGGTCGTAATCCTACTATAGAATTAGTACTTATTTTCCATATTTATCATAATTTCTCATTTTTTTCCATTTGCACTACTTTCCATATTCGTTTCTCTTTTCTGTTTTACATTCCGTTCCAGTTTTTTTTTTCCATTTTATAATTTATTGCCATTCAAGCAATACATAGAGAGTGATTTCCACATTGACAAATAACCGGTCCTTTTTTTTCGTATTTTGAAAAAAATATTTCAAGTTTATTATTGTGTAGCTTTCATGTCCTCCTTTTGCTATCTATATTGTTTTTTAAATATTTTTAATTTTTTTAGTGGAATTTTATAAAAAGTTATCTTATTACTATTGATATGTGTGAAAGAAATGAAAGCCTTACATATATATATATATATATATATATATATGCTCAAAGATTAAAGCAATAAATACTCTGGACACATATACATACTCTGGAATGGAACCTAGCAGTTGTTACTCGCTCTCTTGGCATTCATTTCTTGTTTACAACAAAATATAGAAGTGCAGTGTAGTACAAGGAAATATGAGTTAGAATGAAAAATGAGTTAGGGTGAAATATGAGTAAATTGTGCAATAAATATTTTAATGGTGTTTTTTTTTACTTGTCGCGATTTAAATGGAATTTAGAAATTAAAAGAACACTAAGGAAAAATTGTTGTTTTTATGCGAAATTATTGTAAATTGTTTAGAGATGATGTAAGTAGTGATGCTTTTTTATTCACTTTACTCTTTTTTTAAGCGATGAATGAACTCTGAATTACTTTGCCTCTGCAAGCATCATCATTATCACCATCATAGTTATCATCGTTATCATCATCATTTTCATCATTATCGTTATCATCATTACCATCTTGTTCCTTCTTTTTTTTATCATGATTTTCAATAGTGATAATTTTATTTTACGTTTTTTTCGAGAAGACATTCATCAAAAAGCTTATGTCTTTCATATATATTTTCTTCGTTTTTTTTCTGTTATATTCAACGTTTATTTGTTGAAGTTTTGTATGTTTCACAAGTCATCAGGAAATATTTTTCATTTCAGTCATTGAAGAGAGTTTGTTTTGCAGAGAATGGATGATTATCGTTTCTCCACTCGTTCGTCATCCATTTCTAGCTTCGACACCAATCATTCCTCATGGAGCATTGTTGGAGAGGATGATTTTGATCTGTTAGATGTTGGTGGTTTTTTTCAGTCGAATTTTTATTGAATGTTTTTGAAATTTGATTATTGCAAAGTTTCTGTTTACATATACTACTATTGATAACACTGGAAATTTTAGCAAGACGAAGATGATTCGGCATCAGAAGATGATGTAAATGAGATGATGGAAGAGGATCAGGAATTCGAAGAGAATGAGCAGCAGCAACAATTCGGAGAAGAGGATGATACAGAAGAAAGTGATGTTAATGCAGATAATGATGATAATGATGATGATGACGATTACAATGATGATGATGATATTTCTGTGGTAACAGAAGAAGATATTTTGAACGACGATTCTCCTGCTACACTCATGTGTACTGACGCTGTCGAAGTATCCAAGCAATTGGATGAATTGTGTAAGCCATCAATACTTCATCGTAAGATAATGGTTATGGTCGTTCTGAATATATATATATATATATATATTATAGCTATATGTTTCAGTTATAAATGCATAAATATCCTAAATATTTTATTAGAACCAGTCAAGTTCCTATTTCATTCGACATTTAGAAAATAAAGAATTGTTTGCAATCAATTTGTACATCGGAAAACAAGAAATCATTCCTTTGTTCCACCGTAAAATTTCGAATGAATGAAAGCGTACTGATATAATCTTTTTAAAAGTACTTTTTTTATATGTCACTGGTTTTTGGTTAGTTTTTTCCATTTCGATTCATTTTTCAATATTTCGCTTTTTTATAACAAATAAACTAGCAGATAAACTTCAAAATAGCCCGATTTGCGAACTTACCGCAATTTTCCAGTAAACATATACAATAATGTAAACATATATATCATTAAGATGCGCAGATTGAATGATTTTGAACAGTTTTGGTTTTCACAAACGTTTTGGAATTTACTATCTTACCAAATATTTTTCTCTTTTTCAGCGAAATATTTTGATTCACCATTCACTCGTATTTTGGAGGATTTTGCTTTGGAACGAAGTATCAAATTCACAGCAATCATTTCAACTGCAGCTATTGCTATCATCGTATTTTATTATGCATACGGTATCATCATTTATAAATTTAAAAAAAATTTATCGATTTTCAATCTTACCTTTAGTTACATGACATGAGTATCGTTCTGCCGAATTTCAGCACAATATTGCTATGATATAACTTAATAAAATTTTATTTAGATAAATTTAATAAAGATTATTATAATAATTTCTTCATTTCTGTTCTCAAAATTTTCTTCTTTATATTTTATTTTCTATTTACCTTCATTAAATTTATCATTTCAAAAATTTCCAGGTGTTGGAAAGCCAGAGATCGTATCGTTTGCATCAGTGGAAAATGTTTGTTTCATTGATGAGGTTGGCTTTATAAATTCTATTATATTTCTTTAATGGATTGGAATGTATTGCCTAGTATCTCAACATTATTAATATAGTCGAGAAATTTCATAGTTTAAACAATGAGTCATTGATGGGAAACATATTTCATTTGAATAAAAATATGTGATGCATAGACTGCTAAATGGCTACAGTATATGGAATTAATTTCCATTCATTTCCTTATTTTTGTTGAATATATGATTAGTAGAAATTAATGGAGGACTAAATCAAATTATGTTGAAATACATGATTACTTGCGAAACAAGAAGTTAATGTAGTGAACAAATGCGAGATAAATTTGAATCATAAATTATGAAGTAAAAAAAAAAACTCTTTTTATTAATATTGAGTGACTAGCTTGCTTCTGCTTAAAAATTTGCCATTTTCAGGACCATTTCCTCGGTCTGCAGTACCGAGATGCTGTTCCTTCCCTTTCACGTCCATTTTTTGAAACACTGAAGCCATCGCCTCCAGCTTGGTCTTTTTTGGCGTCCAGTATTCTGAAGTTACAAGCAATTGAGCAATTTTCTTGGATTTTTAAGCCTGAAAGCATTAGTACATCACAACATGAGCATAGATATTTTGCTACAAATCAGTGCGAACGCGTTTCAACTGAAGTAAGTTGATATAATATTGTCCTAATGATCATTTTACGAGATCGGTATTTGTTATTAATCTGGATTAATTAATTCGAAAAAAGATTAATTAATTAACTCAGAAATGTAGTCGGAATGTTGCAATGGCCAAATTTTAAGCTTTTCTCCAATCNGAACGCGTTTCAACTGAAGTAAGTTGATATAATATTGTCCTAATGATCATTTTACGAGATCGGTATTTGTTATTAATCTGGATTAATTAATTCGAAAAGGCTCAGAAATGTAGTCGGAATGTTGCAATGGCCAAATTTTAAGCTTTTCTCCAATCTCTAAAAATGTGACTTTAACACTTTATATAGTTCTATAATTCTCATCCATAGTTCTGGGATAAGATTCAGTATTAATACATGATATCACACAGTGATTCACAATTAAAATAACTGCAATACTAAAAAGTACTTTATGATGACAGAATTATTGTAGAGATATTGTACTAAACAGTGTAATAGCTTTCGTTATCTTTTTTTTTTTTCTTCTGTTTGCTAACAAAGTACTACGAGGATTATGGCCTTTTTTATAAATTCATTTTATGACAATGTTTTGTATTTATATTACACAATTCGAAAAGATAGTATTATTACCTTGAGTGTAGAGAATCAATGTTTATTTTATTTTATTTTTTTGTTTTTGATAGTTTAGGTGTTATTTTCTAGCATCAGTTCACTACAGCGAGTGAAACTGTTCGACGATATTTGAGACATACAAAAAAAACGCAGAAACTACATGTAGATGAGTCATCGATTTTATCAGATAATGAAACAGTGTTTTATGGAAAAAGCACAAAATCAAATCACAATGGAAAAGAGCAAAAGAATTTGCGTGTGGTGATAACTAACTTTTCGGAAAATTGTATTTCAATGGAAACTGACTTATCAGAATATTTAGGGTCTGTAGAAATAAAAACTTCAAAACTTAAGCAATTTTCATCATTCCCGAAACTAAGCTTATCGGTCTTTCCATTTTCGGCGAATCATCTTTTGATTGAATCAAAACTTGAATTACCAACATCAATTGAATCAAAACTTCAATTACCAACAACAATTTCATCATCGGATCTATCAGTTCAAAAAGATGTAACGTCTTTTCCGAAAAATACTGCGGATTTGGATCATGTTGAAGAAAAGTGTTTTAATGGTATGCCAGATATAAAAACTACCAAATCATTGGGAGAGGAAGGAACAAAGCTGAGAACTATTAAATCGTTGAAAAAAAAAAGAGCAAAACTGCAATATAGCACCGGTTTAAGTTTATTATTCGAAGAATCGAAATTATGGGAATCAGAAAAGCTATTTGGAAGTCATTCTAAAAAAGAAATGCATGACCAAAAGAAGAGCAAGGGTGAAGTTTTGGTGGGTTTTTTTTCTCGCTGAAACAATTTCTACTTTTTTGTTTTACTTAGTTTTCGATTCTTTTTATGGATTCTAAGAATAAGGTTATCTTCGCTCAACAATCATAAACGAATTCTGTATGAAAATTACGGTAGTGCAATGAAATTTCGAGTTTCTGGCTAATCTTATTAAGTCTTTTTTTAAAAAATTTGGATAGCTTTCTACGACTTTATGAGGAATTCCTAATAAAAGACATTATTTTACATTAATATATGTCCGGAATATGTTACAAAAAAATTTTGTAATAAAAAAAATTTTGTGTCATTTCCAATATTTTCGTGATTTTAATTCATCCTAAAAAATGCAATGTATAATCTATTCTAAAAAATGCGAACACGCATTTTTTAGAATAGATTGAAATCACAAATCAGATCTAAATTTATAAACAGATTTTTTCAGATATCTTCCTAGTAGAGATGATTGCAGGATTGCTTTAATTTTGAAAATTTTGAGTCATTGCTTGCTTTGCTCTTTATACCATCAAGTTTAAGATATGAATTGTAATAAATCAAATTTGTTGTTGAGTGGTGGTAACAGTGCATTTTATTTTGCAGGTAATTTCTTCGATGAAAAAAACTGTTTCTAAGGTTGTTGAACGAACCAAAGTACATCACGATAAGCTTTTGGAACAGCTCAGAAAAAATGTGAATAAAATTACACAAAAAGATCGATTGAAAGTTTGGATTTATTTTAATTTATTAATGCTACTTTTTTATCAAAACTTTTGTTCTTGGTGTTCAAGATTTTTCATCCATTTTTTTAAATTGTTTTGAGGATTGAGTTCTCGGAATGAAGAATTGATTGGAGAATGAATTGATAGGGAGTGACATAGTAAATTATTTAATGTTTTTTCAATTTAACATTTTGGCTTCTTTGGCAAAATCTTTTATTCAGACCCATCAGATAGATGAGAAAACCACTATTGGCAAAAAGCGATGTGTGTTAAATGCCACTTGTAATGTCTTGGCTAGTCTTGCGCGGACTTTGACAGGCATCACTCTGTTCCCTGCAATCGTTGGACAGACAAATGCAGCTAAGGTTTTCTTTTTTTCAAATCATTATTAAATTTATTAAATGCATTCTAATTTTTGAACTCGAATGATTTGAATGAGTATATGTATTATTGCAAATGATATTGTTGAACTGATAAGTTTAAAACTTTTATCGATGTTCTCCATACTTGAACAAACAGTATATACGAAGTAGGTTTGTTGAAAAATATGACTGAATTTATCGAAGGCCAAGATTAGTTTCAAGATTCGAAACTGTCTCTGATCATTTCTTTGATCATTTAATGATCGAGTTTAATTTTATTCTAGTTTTTGTAAATTGCACATTTGTTATTTTTTATAGTAAAAAGATTATCATTACTGTTGAACATCTTGTTGAAAAATAATGTAGTTTGATTTCTCCGTTTATATTCGTCTATTTCGTTGCAGCATAAATTTTAGAGCAATTTTTTAATTGCAACGAAACTGCTGCTAAAAAATGATTCTTATTAAATTGTTGAGACGTTAATCTTTGTAAACAATGAAAATATTGTTCTTTTGCTGTTTTCATCTTTAATAATGTCTCATTGAACGTTCTTCAGTACATCAATTCTCTACTGGATCTCTCAATTTGTACCGGTCTACGTTTAGTTTGTGAAAGATGTTGGTGGACCAGAGATTGCTGTCCAAAGGTTTCTTTTCCATTACGATTATCTCTGAACGGTTAAACCTCGTACTGTAATGTTCAGGTTTTGTTTCATTTCCTTTATTTCTTGGTGACATCTTCGAGATTATTAAACGAAGGAAAAGCATAGTATATGCGTTCTAAAGTATGAAATGATTGTTACAGTAATTACAGGAGCGATGTAATTTTCTCCCATGGCAACAGAATTTTAATACAAAACGATTTCTGGCTTCACAAGGTTACAAAATGTTTGCAGTATTTGAAGAACTCGGTTGGTCGATGCCCAGAAAGAAGCGTAAAAGTATGGAACTTACTACCTGATATTATGTATATGGGCTGAAAATTTTGGACAATATGGGAAGAAAAAAAACTTTATTATATAAAATGTCAAAAGTATGTGCAGTCTGAATTTCGTGAAAACAACTATTCAAAATAGCCGTAAAAATTTTGGAGTTTTCAGATGGTGACGATAAGCCGAAATTCAAATTCGATAAATCAAGTCGTTCCGCTGGTTCTGAAAAAGAAATGGTGCATGCTTTAAATTTGCATCTCACTGATTTTTTTCAACATTTGAATCGAAACTCAAAAAAATTTCGACATTATAAAGTATTCTTAATTTGCAGCATTCGCAGCAAAATAAAAAAAAATCGATGGAACGCTTCAGGAAAAGTAAAGTCCAAGGTCGCACATATTGATTGCAGTGAGAAATTCGTTTTTCAGTAAACTGATAACTACCTCCTCTATAGAGCAGCAATAGCACAATAGGATTCTCCAGTTGCAAGACGATAATGTAAATTTTTTATTTCCTAGTATGGAAGTATTTTAATTGTTCTTTTTACTGAATTCTAGGCAAGATGTTCTAAAGCACTAAGTTTTATGAAAGTTTTGTGACTGAATTTCAAAAATGAGGAGATGAATGACATGATCATCTTAGCTGATGTCTGAAGTTCAATTTCAGAATGTAAAAGCATATCCGGTGCTATTATGAACTTACTGTGTAAATGTTTCATTGTATATATGAAATCGTTACTTTCAATGCTTAATGTATTTGAATATACTCATCTGTTCCATGCTTTTGTAAATTAATTTTTTTCATCCTCGCTGTTTCCAAAAAGCTAAAGATTTTTCCTTTGTGGAGACATTTGTAAATTGGATGGCTGTTTAATTCGGAAATTTAGATCCTCTAAAATTTTTTGCCTAAATCAGATACATATACAAATTCAATCAAAGATTTTCAGTTCCAATTACTTGAGGAAACATTCATTTCCGAAAAACAGTGATTTTTTTCTCTCTTCATCTCTTGCAACATGGACATTTATTTTTTCCTGCTAGAAAATATTTTGATAAATGTATATAAATAATAAAACGGATTTTCTGGATTGCAACCAACATGAAAAAGTAACATAAGGATTAGTTTGGCACATTCTTTTTTGTTTATCTAGATCCTTACTTTTACCGGTCCTTTATGTCAGTCAGGAAGAGAAAAAATAACACTTACTAAAAAGACACTGGCTTTATCAGCTAGTTCTACAGTATTTTATGGCTTTTTTCGAGAAGAATTTTGGATGATGTCGACTTTACTTGTTTCGAAATTTTTCGAAAATTACAAAGTTGCTGTAAACAATCTCCATATTCAGCATAAGGAGCGTCGTGCAAGTCATTTCATTCTAATGAGCTATTTTTTTCAATTCGCAACAAGTTATCTGAATTTTCCGAATTTTTTCTCCAAAATTTTAATTTTGAATCCTAGTTGAGGAATTAGAAAGAAATATTTCCCATACATAATTATTTCAAAATATTAGCTTCATTACATTCGCAATTGGAACAGATAATTCTATGATTTTCTAAGATGTGAAAACGAAGCGAAAAATCATTATTAACTTCGCCAAAATGATTTTAAAAATAAGAAAAATTAACCTTTGACTCTTGTTTGTTCTGAATTATCACTTTCCACTTTGCTTTTGGAAATACTAACATTCTTATATTTTAACTCATTAGATGAATTTGTGTTTTTCTGGAAATCAAAGTCTTCTTGAGAAAAGATTCCAGCACTGTTTTACAATTTCACAATTTTAGATTGGCTTCAAATTATACAATTCCTGGACATTGAAAGAATAGGTAGAACTAAGCAGGAAATACTTGAAAACCATACTATGTTAAATATATAAATAAATGAGTCACCAGATATAAAAACAAAGTAATTAAATAGATCATAAATTCCAAAAGTAGCAACTTCTTGATTTACCAGTAAAAAAATTATTTTATTATAGCTTATGACATATGCCCAAAATGCTAATAAAATTGAAATGCTTTCATAGCTAATTAATTATTCTTTCCAACATCACAACATCAAGTTTTTCTCTGAAT
Organism: Mansonella ozzardi; assembly: GCA_029876185.1. NCBI lineage: Eukaryota > Metazoa > Nematoda > Chromadorea > Rhabditida > Onchocercidae > Mansonella > Mansonella ozzardi. Next base: position 2,510 of record JARVGP010001584.1, on the reverse strand, counting down.
TTTTCGAATTTTTGCTGCAAAATTTTAATTTCGATAGAACGATAACAAATGTAGATCGATACAGAAAAATTGGTTTTGCTCACTACAGTTATAGTAACACAGTCATTCAATAAAATGCAACTTACTGCTGGTTTTGAATTTGATAATTTCTTGAATTTTGCCACAAAGAATCCATTGATATTATGGACATGTGGATAATATCGTTAAGTAAGAGAGAGTGATGGTTAAAGGGATATCCCGGAATCTAAATTTAATTGAAATTTTCAAGAACTTTTAGAAAAGGAAAAACATTGCAAGTAACACTTACTTTGTGAAATCTTGCATATCCCTATCCAATCCCATAAGTACAAGCTTACAATCTCGTTTTCTCAATGCATAATTCACGACTTCCTCATTTCCTTCCACCTGAAACAGAAAGAATTCCTACAACAATTCTGTTTAATAGTGAAACAATAATATTGCCATTTACGAAAGCATAGCAACCTCAAAAGAACCGATAGCTATGGATGAATGAGAAACAACTTTGAAAGCTAACTTAAAGAAACTAATTCAGATAAAAACGCATAATATATTTACTAGAACAGAGCATATTAAATAAACCAGATAACCACCGATTTTTGAATTAGCATTAATGGAATCTGGCGCAGCAAGGATCAATTCTCGCTGCAAAGTATAACAACTATCACGTCGTGTTTTCACACTTCCATCTTTTTAAATTACACTCGTCCTTGAGCATGGCGCATTCAACAAGGCACGATTGAAATTTCATTAAATGGAATTTCATTTAAGATATAAACTAGGACAACAAAATTTTTGAAAATCTAAATTAACCTTGTAAACTCAAATTACTTATATTTATTAGCATTTTCATTGTGGTTGGTAAGTGGGAAAGAAAATCACAGTAATTTAAATTATTATAAATAATGTCAACATTGCTTAAATAATCAGTATATCATATCAACATAATCCACTAAGGCTATTTTGATCAGAAATGTAAGAAACAACAAACTGAGGGAAAATTTTTGCAAACTCGCTTATCTAAATTACTTATAACCGCATTATTCACTCCCAACCAATGGAAATTGCCAATAATCCGCACAACACCGTTGCATCTACAAAACAGCAATGTCTAATTAAGAATTAAAAAACGAATAATACGACAAACTATGAAATAAAATTTAGTTGTAGGAGTTAAGAAAGCAGTAATATCAACATCTGCTCTTTCTTCCTTCTGAAAAAAACCACTTTGTGAAATGGTACGATTTCCTTTACATCCACAAACTGTAACTTTATGTTTTTATCAAAGCAACTACATTTCAGGATTCCAAAAGCACAAAAAGCACTTACCTTAGCATCATTTGCACATGGAACTCCAGAATTTTTCATCAATGCTGCAATATGAGATGATTTGCCACCTGGTGAAAAGCATACCCAGTATGGTTTCTTTCAGTGGTGAGCCAAAACCATCACTGAAAGAAAGAAACTCGATTCCTGCAGCATATAATGTTCGGCAAGATATAAATTTGTCTATTTTGCTATTTTTTATTGTTTTTTAAATTTATTCATTTTTTATGTGATTGATTATGTTATTTGGTGGAGAATTTTTATAATTTGTATTATGTTTAGTTTTGATTTTTCTGGCTGTAGAGGTGAGAGTGCCTTGTTTGGTTAATTATTATTTTTTATTATTGTTAATTATTATTAATTATTAATTATTATCCATAAAATTTGTGGCTATAATTTTTTCTATATATATATATGCATATACACTTGTTTGTTGATCTGTCCCTTCTTTATGTATTAACGAGAGCCTTTTTTATTAGTTACAATAAAAATTTTATTACTATTATTCGTGAAATTTTATTTGAAGAAAGATGAATCGCTGTTCAAATAAAAATTTTTTCGTAATATGCGCTTTAAATTATACAGTAAAAACAAGGTGCTTGAATTTGAAGTCTTTACTGGCAACGCTGTCACTTAAATCAGAGTTTTTTAATCTTAATAGTCTTCATTTCCCGATTTTCGGTTCTTTTCATCTTTCCTGCTTTGAAATCTGCATCTTCAGGCCTATAAGCAGAAAATTTTGAGATATCAAAAGAGTTCAAATGATTAATTCCTACAATACCTTAGTCTCAAAGACAAAATTTTAAAGTTCGCTTACCCATATCTAAATCGTTTTAAGGTTTTCTTACGTCTATTAACTCGTTTGTGAACGAATTTCCGCACAACTTTCGTTTTTTCTTCTCTCCATTCATGTAGCGGTCATTGTTTTTCCTTTCCACATGTTTTTCATCACTTTTCGCGGAAAACCGCTCAAAAAAAAAAAAACAAACATCATTTTCATCATTGTCTGCATCATGATCCCTATCTTTTCTTTCCTTCTGGAAAAAAAAAAGTAGCTTTACAAATATTTTGGCTCTTTTTCATGGTGCTGGTCGTGAATCAAACATGCAACACATGGCTGTTTTAATTCTTCTAGCACAGTATTTAAAAAAAGTGTCACCATCTTC
>JARVGP010001583.1:0-13688 GCA_029876185.1 Mansonella ozzardi | reverse complement strand
TTTTTTTTTTTTTTTTTTTTTTTTTTTTTTTTTTTTTTTTTTTTTTTTTCATTTGTTTGTATTTATATTTCAAATTGTTAAAGTATGTTGAAATAACATTTCCTATGTGTATCTACAAATAATATAAAGTACTGGAAAAATTTCACTATAATCCTTAGAAAAAATTTCTAATAATCATTTGAATTCTAATAACATTTCACTACCTTCTTAACTTTTATGCCGTTCCTTCTTTTTTATTGTAAGATTAAAGATTATTACTTCGTTTTATAAATTACTAATTTACCATTTTTTTCTGATTATTAATTTTTTCGCTGAAATATTTCAACTGGGTCCGTGTTTTTTGTAACGATTATTTTGCATTTCATGTGTTACAAGATAAGTTACGCAGCAAAAAAAAAATTGTTTTTGATTTTGTAATTTAAAATGAAATTTATTTATTGCATTCTTCCTCCAACAAGAAAAAATTTTTTTTATTAAGTTTTCTTTCTTTTTTATCTTTCGCTCTCTTGTTTTATTTTCGAACTGTCATATATTTTTCCCAATACTTATATCCCCGATATTGCATAAACAGTATGTGCTTGCTTCAAGAACGATATTATATTTACACACTTTACTGAATATTTGCAATACATCCATTATGCGGCTGCTGTCTAGTCAAGTTTAATTTACTTCATTTTACTCTGACTTTAACTTTCCTTTTCCTTTCTTATTTTCTACTATTTTCTCTATATTTTCTGCCATATCGTGATATTTATCATATTTAGCTATTTATCACAATATTTATCAGTATCGTAGCAAAAAAAAGAATCATGATATTTTTTTTTTTTTATCTTTCTTATCAAATATTATATCTTTTTTGATTGATGAAAAAAAAGAGGGTGAGAAATGTGGAAATTACAACGGGCTTTTTTCAACAAAACGAAAATTTTATCTTTAATGTGTGTAAAGAAGATTAATTTTTCAAAAAGATAAAAATTAAATTCTTAAATATTTCGGGAACAACAACACAAAATCATTTTCAGCTTGAAAATGATTTTAGAAAAAAAACGTTTTTAGAAGCGAAATGTTTGTATAAGCGATGGAAAATTGATATTATGAAAACTGTTGAGTGAAACTTAAGAAATAACCGATTAGAAACATTAGACGTTAATTTATTTGTAGTTAAGTGTAGAGAAATTTGGATGCTTTCATGTCAATCTATCATCAGTGAAAAGTTGAGAAAAAAAAAATATACGTAAATTTCACATAAATTAATAAATTAGAGTAAATTAAGCGACAGAGAGAAAAAAGATGATAGACTTGTTAATTTTTCAAACTTTTCGAAATTTTCTAGTACTTCCTACAAGTGGGAAAAATGTCATAGTGCCAAAAAAAATACATTATCATCTAATTATTTCAAAATTACACATCATTGGTGCTTATTTAATTCTGAAAGAAATAAAGAAAATCAGAAGCTTTCTTTTCTCTTCCTCTTTTGTTATAAAGTAAAAGTTTGTAATTACTATTATTATGTCGAAATTTTCATCTTTTTTCGAATTCCAAAACTTTGGTTTGCGAAAAATACAACACATAAAAATTCCATTTCCGCTTCATATGAAAATTCCGCTTCTCGTTTCTCTTTTTGTTTAAAATTCCATTTTCATTTCCCTTTCTTCTTTCGCTTTAAAAAAAAAATTGCAAAAATTGCAAAATTGTTAGAAATGGCAAATTGCAGTGCAAATTGAAAAATGCAAATTGCACAGTTTGTTGTCTATAAATTATGAATGGAAAATGAAAATTTGGTTGTGTTGTTTAACTTGTTTCAAAAGTACTTCCTGCAATAATGGGACAAGAATTCAATTTAATTCAATATGGAAAAATGGAGGATAAGAGGGAGGATGAAAATGTATCGAGGGTTGTTGGGCCAAGAGGAAAAGGCCTTTTCATTTTTGCATTTCCTGTCCAAGAAATATTACAGAAAAACTAAGCTTAGACTATGAATTGAAAATGCCCATAGCGAAGAAGCCTTGTTTTCGTTTCATTTCTCATTAAGCTAATAAAATTTTAAAAATGTAGCAATAAAGATTTTATAAAACGCTAGGCATTTTTAACGTGTTTCCATATTTCTAAACACAAATGTATTCCTGCATTTTTTATCTTTTCTTTTAATTATTAATTTTTTCTTTTTCTATTTCTTTCAAATTTGACTGTTTTTTTAAAATTTTTTCATATTTTATTCCAGTTTAATATTACTTGCTTTTTTCTAACTTCTATCTCACCATATTTAATTTCTATTTTACTTCCATTTATGTTCCTTTTCGTTTTATTTTGATAACTTTATTTTGTTCAATTTTCTAATTCTTTTTTGTTTGATATCCTATTAATTAATTTGATAGAAATCAAAATTTTTGAAGCTAATTTATTTTTAACAGCAATAACTAAAACTATTGCTAGTAGGTCATATTTCGACATTTACCAAATTTCAATTTGGTTATGGATTTTTCATTTTTCTTTTAAGTTTCAAACATAAATTAAACCATTGAAAACTTAGACACTGTCATATTTTATTGCTTGGATAAATATATTATCATTCTGTGTTGAAATTATGAAAATTTTTAAAATATTTTGTGTTAAAATTTAGCTTTCTGACAAACCGTAAAAACAAAATATACTTTTGGCGTAATATACATTGCTTAACTAACAGTCATTGTTTTTCCTTTGAATAAATTTTTCTCTTCTTGTTTTAAAAAGTGAACAAAATTTTGAATCATATTTCTAGTAGCATACTTCTTCCTATCAAAACGTTTTCTAAATTATTGCCAAAAAATAAAAAAGACAAAGACAAAAAGAATAGATGCTGAAATTTCATCTCTCTTTGAAATTTTGCAACGATTTTGTTTATATATATTATATTTGGAATTTTTTTTCAAAAAAAGAAGTGAAAAATTTGTTACTTTTTGATCATTTGATCGTAATAATTTGAAAAGTATGATAAATTTTGCTTACTTTTTTAAAAAATGATGAAACATTTTTCAATTAAAACTATTACTTTATTTTTAATGTTAACAGCCTTGTATTTTCCTACTAAAGTTTTATTCGAATAAAAAGTCTTTTATGACTGATTATCATTGTAACTATTATTTGTTGTCTTTATCATACAAATATCATTAGGACTATAATTTTTTGTTATCACAGTATTATAACTTTTATTATGATAATTACCATTATCACAAATGCTGCAAGTTTTTGTCATCGTTATTACCATCATCATTATAGGTTATTATCGTAGTTATTATTTCAGTCATTAGGACTATCAATCATTCGTGTTTAAAATGATTGGTTATATCATTATTCCTTTTATCTTAGTCTTATCACAAACGGTACAAGTTGCTGTGATCAGTGTTATTACCATTATCGTTACTATCCATCCTTTTTCCATCATCAGATTTACGGAAGTGAAAGAATTGAATTGACGTAAGGTGTAGTAAAAGGAATAAATAAAAAGTGTATTATTATTTGAATCAATTTTATTTTCGATAATATTTGACTAAATACATTTACGTTGTAAAATTTTGCTTGTAATGAATCTTCATTCCTCACCTCAAAAGTAACGAATTCCATGACCTATTTGATCTTTTTTGATCTGCATTCGATATTCCAGTTTATCATATCTTTCTCCAAGATTATCATACTAGTTCAACATATTTCAATTTAATACAACTCAATTTAATCACTGAAATTTAGCTTGGTTCATTCGAATTTAACTTGATTTTATGCAATTTATTTGCAAAAATACGATTTGCAATTTTAACTGTTTAAATATATCAAAATTGAAGTTAGCTATTTTAATTTTTACATATTTTTTCCGTATTTTTATAACTACCAGAAGTATAAAAAGAGGGCAATTTTTTTAATCGTTTTTTTTTTCCATGAACTAAAATAATTACACATAATTAATACTAAATTTTTCTTTGTTCAATAATTAATTTTATTGTTTACTTCTATTTTGATTTTTAGAATTATGCCAGTTAATGAAAATACCAAATATTAACTTGAGTAATTTAAATAATTATTCATAACTCCCACTAAATTTTGTTTACTCGTTTACTTTTCTCTAAATTGTACAAAAATTATGCAAATTTATTGAAATATGAAGTATAAATTAATGATGAATGTGGCTTATTCTCAGCAAACCGCAACCTACGCAAGTATAATAAAGAGCTATCATTGCTAACATTCAATCAATAACGAATGTTTTTAGAGGAAAATTGAGCGGAGCGGAAGATGAAAGAGAAAAGAGGGACAAGTGAAATGAATCGACATTTTGACGTCGTAATTAGTGGACATATTTTGGATAACTTCCAATGCATCTCCAATTTTTTTTAACAAAAAAAAAAAAAAAAAAACTTGTCCTCTCAACTTTCTTTTTTCTCGTCCTCTACTCTTTCAAAAAATAAATAAACAAATAATAAATAAAATTAGTTCTTTTCAAATTTTCATAAATGTTTTCCCGTTGTTCAAAAAGTCTCAATTTGCATTTTTCTTGTATTTGTCAAATAAAAGATAAAGCTTTCGAGCAGCTCCAATTTCTTAATTTTTTTTCAATTAATATTATCGTTTTTTTTGGCTTATTTTAAATTTACAAATTATTAGACTAATTTGTTACAAAATTACTTCTTTGAAATTTATGGTCATTCAAAATCATCTTTTTTCTTTTTGTTTTTTAGTCTATTTGAAAATAAAAAATATTTGCCTAATTCATTCAATTGTTTTTTTTTTTTTTTGGAAAAATGTAAGACTGGTGAATATTTGTAGTTGCATGTTCTGACCAAAAAGTATTAAATAGTGGACAATTCAAATGCAAAAGAAATAATTAACCAATGAGTTAGTAAACAGAACTTATAGACGAAATGTGGTGAAGAATAGGATAAGTTAGAATGAATCGACAGGTTGTTTGTATCAATTATTTATGTGACAAGAAGGTCCAGTTAGTCTAAGCTACTCCAATGATAATTGAGAACGATAATTAATGTATGTCAAGTGCCCGTTTTATTTATGCATTTGTATTATTGTTGTTTGTGAGCAAACAGATTACTGTCAACTGTTGGACAATGATGGCAAAATAGCGTAATTCAAGCAGGAGGACTGCTAATTGTTGCAGCAATCACCGATGAAAAGACGCAGAAAGAAGAAGAAAGAATTGGGCATGACAAAGAACCGAACTGAGGGGAACGAAAGATGATGAGGACTTTGAAATATCTTTAAATAGCCTAGTACATTCTTGCTTTTATCCATTTTAGGCAACATTATTATTGCTAATTTGAATATATTTTATCTTGCTATTTTTTTGCCACAAGCTTGTGTTCTGCGTGGAAAAGTGACGCATATAATTTTCCAATTATTTGTACTTTAATTCATTTGTTCATTATTGCAGGAAATTAAATAGGTGAATAGAGTAAGGCAAAAAGGAGCAAGAAACGGAATTGAATTGAAAGTGGAATTGAATTGGAATAACTAGGCCAGCTGGAGGACATATGACCCAAGGTCATGCCCTTCATATACATTGTTTCGATCATCTAAAAAGCTCTTTGGTACCGGATTAATACCACTGACCTTCACTACACCAATAAATTAACCATTCTTTTTAAGCAATTCCGCGAACGAAACGGATTATATTATCTAGCGCGGTAAATTATTTACAATCTGTAACGAGGAAAATAGCAAAATTCATCCCAAATATATCTCATTCTTCGTCCACTTCATCACCTCTCTTTCTTTCATTTCACATTTAAGTGAGTGAATTTGAATGTTATTTACAATCTAATTACTTTAGAATATCTTCCAGAAATGAATAAAAAGGATAATAATTTTCATGTAGTATCCTGGAAAATTTTCACTCAAATGAAATGCGTTAATCGTCATATCCTTCCTTTTAAGCACGATGAAATAGGAAAGAGGAAGTTATTAATATTTAACGAATAATGGAAGTGATGAAGATTTTAAGGAAGATGAAAGGGATATTCTGTCAAATCCTAAAATGAGAATTAACATCGCAAATAGGGATAGATAGCCAGATAAGGCAAGAGGCATGATGAAATTAGGAAAAAGAAGACTGAAAAAGGCATTAATAGAATTGGAAAAGGCGGAGAATGAGGAGAAGCTTAGCTTAACTGTTGTAAAAGCAAACATTTTCATCTCATTTGAATGTTACAACTTAGTGGTTGTGTAAGGCAAGATATTTATATATCTTAACTGCTATCATCAGTCAGTGTCCACCCTCGCCCTCACCCTCCCCCGCTGTCTTTCAATACCATCATCACCATGCCATATCAACACCACCTTTTCCTCTTCCTGCATCTATCTTTTCAAGCTTCTTGAGAGAATCCGACAAAGATGGAAGGAACGATCATCGAAAAGAGGTGAAAGACATGGGGCAAAGGTGCTATTGCCATCATTTACATTTCTACCGTTGCCATTTTTCATCCTTATTTTCCTCCATTTGCTCTATCAATTTTCAAATGTTTCAAAAATATAAAAGTTATTTAGGAATATCATTTTGTCATTGATGCTATTAAATTTGTCACTTATTACGTTTGAAAATCGATTTAAATATTTGATCGATTATAAAAATTAAAATTAATATTATAATTTGTATGCTTTGTAGATTGTGAATGTCTAGCTTTGTAACAATAGCAGCAACGATAGCAATAACAATAACACAACAGCAAAAACAACAAGGAAGACTGATTAGGACAAGAAGCAAACTGAATCACCAACTTAAAGGGAATTCAAAATTTATTCCACTCCAAATTTCTTATCAATCAATTTAGCATTGTCATTAACATCATCGTTATCGTCACTACCATTGTCAACATCATCATCATTATTGTATCATTACAATGGCAATAATGGTTAACCATCAGTGTGCAAAATTTAGTATCAAATTGGAATATTTAATTTTCCTACAACTCAACATTTTGTTACCAGTTATTACAGGTGTGTTACCATTTATCATTACATGTTTTTTTTTTTTTGAAGTTTAATTTAAAATTTTTTTAATATATAAAATGCTTAGAAAACAGCGATTTTTTGAAATTTTTTTCCCAATTTTTTCTTCATTTTTTCATCGTACACAAACAATTTCATTGGGTAAAAAGATAAGTGGATAAAAATGAAGTAGAAATAAAGAATAACCTTAATTATTTGAGGCAACAAGGATCTTTTAATTTCGAACTAATTAAGTAATTTCTGTCCTCTCTTCCCTTCTTTTACAGTCCTTTATTTCCCTCTTGTAGATGTAAAATCACAATAATATTATTACATTATGAAGAATGGTAATGTTTTAATTATCTTCTTTCCACATCCAACAAACATGTTAATTAAGAAAAGAGACAGAAAAAAGACAACAATGTTTATAATATTGACAGTGTCTGAAATATTGTAATGTTTTTTTAGCAGACAAATGAAAAAAAGTTTTATGGTAAAGTCTTACATTTTTTTTCCTTGATTTTATTTCAGAACATATTTTATACTAAAAAATGAGATGAAAATTAAATGGTGAAAAAATTTAATTGTTATCGATCATCTTGCTTTCAGAAAAAGAGAGGGAGGGGGAGAGAGAGGGAAAGAGAGAAAAAGAAAAGACAAAGAACGTCAATATATCTGACTTCATTTTATATCGTTTTAATTGTTAGCCGATCTATTAATTACTAACCATTTTTAGCTAATAGCTTATTATTTAGACTATCATTTGAATGTAGTAATTATGAACGAGATATTGTTGAGTGATTAAGATAAAACGGTTAAATAATGACAACAATGATTATCATCATAGTTCTCGTACATTCTGTTTCAGTTCTCGAATGGAAATTTAAATTCACTTACTATTAATATTCTAATATTGAACTCAATCTGTAATTTTGCTTTTTTAAAAATAAATTTAAGATATAAAAGGCGAAAAGTTTTATTTTACCGGCGACATAATTTTTGCAAAAATTATTGACCAAATTTTATTCTTAATTCAGATTTCAGATATGAATCAAGAAATTTGAATTCTTATAAAAAGTTACAGTTAAAACATTAATAATGATCATTGGTATTATATTATAATCTAAACATAAATATTGATAATTATATTTGGACAAGTAGTTATAAATCATTTAATATAATATTCATTAATTTTCATCTTGCTAGTTTTGAAATCGTTTTGGAATCTTCTATGCAAAGAGAAATAATAGGTCCATTAAATTTTATGATTAATAACTTTATTGAAACGACGAGGGAGAGAATCAAAAAAGAGGAAGGAGAAAGATGAAAACGATAAAATATTGCCATTTGTGGTGAAGTCAAGAAATGAGGTCTAAAATTTGGTCGTAAGAAATTTTTGATATGTCTTAATAGTATTGTTCATTTAGATAGGTAAATCAAAAATTTCACATAATTGTCTATTTTGAGCATGTCACTTATATTGCTGCGACACATTACATATATATATATTTGAATTTATAAAATTTCTTCATTCTTGATACGAATATTCAGCAGCCTTTCATTAGTAATGATGTATTTGTTTGCCTTTTTTTCATCTGAATTATGTAATTATTTATTAATTAGAGTCATATTTGCATCTATCATAATTTTGGTGTAGATTCAAAAAAGTTTTTTTATAAGAAGTAACAAGTAACAAGTTCATTTCAGTACGTTACTAAGAAATGATACTCAGTAGATGATGAGGTATGATTAGAGGAATTTGCCTGCATTATCAGAATCCTGTCTTTTGATAGAAATTTTCTTTCTCAAATATAAATTTTAATTTGATTTATATTTTACAAGGGGAAATTTTTGTTATCAGTTGATAGGAAGCAGAAAAAGTTTCATACTTAGGCTAACTAATGTCCTGCTATGACTAATTTGTTTTTTTTTTTCATATTATTAGTGGAGAAAATTTTTATATTTAAGCAAAGAAGCTAAAAATTTTTAATTGTTAAGTTTTTAAACTTCTGTTAACTATGATTATTTACTTACTGTGTTTACTATTTGTTTATTCCGAAATAATTTTCAGATTTCTGAAACTGAAATTTTTTCCCCATTTTTAATATGTAACTGATCTCCCTGTTAACAGACATTTCTTTTCATCTGTGATAATGAACAAAAAATTATTATGTACAAATAATATTGTGCCCTCATGATTATTCTTATATTAAATAACGATAATTCATTCATTCATCTTTAATTATTTAATGGTCACTTAAAGTAATTTTTATTAAAATGATTTTTGTTCTTTGATGAAATTCAAACAACAGCTGTGTTTATTTAAATTAGGCATTCTGAAGTAGATTTCTATCAGTCTAGCGCTAGTTATCATAACAACTTATAACTACGATGATTATAATCATAATTTCTTTTTGTTATATAAATTTAAATTTTATCGCAAAAAAATAAGAATTTTTTGGATAAAACGTGGTAATTTTTTTCCTTTTCTTTTTCCAGCATGGGAGGTGCATATTTTGCCAACAGCGCAACAATTGCAAAATCGGAAAAGTGATGAGAATGTAGCTATTATTTGTTCAGTAATCGGTCTTCGAAAAAATCACAATGCCAAGGTTGAAATTAAGTGGTATCGTGAGAATCATGAAATAGCCACTGATCGGCAAGAAAGGTCTGTTTGTTTTTTTGTTTTTTGTTTGTCGTAGAGAGAAAAAGCAAAAATGAATACTGTAATAAATTTATTGCAATATTGATTACCGAATATTTTTTTTTATTCAATTTCTTTTGCCGTATAATAAAATTGCGGAAATAATTTTTGCGCAATTTTTGAAATAATTTTTGAATAAATTGTGTGAAAAATGTCAAAGATATGGGATGAAAGTTTGTAGAAATGATATGGAATTTAAATTGATTTTAAATTTAGAATAGGAGCGTAAGGTTCCTATAGATGTATTTTGCTATAATTACCATTTCGCTATAATTGCAAAATCAATGTGTTTTGCTGCGAATAATCAAATCATTCCGATTGTCATTGTCACCGAATTTTTGGAAAAATCAATATTTGAGGATTAGATGTATGAGCAAATCAATTAAATAGACAAGCAGAAATATTGTTTATCAAATTTGTTTTCAAAGTTTAATTTATCAACAATTGAATCTAATCAACCGGGACAATAGGCTGGAATATTGTTGAAGATTGGATCATTTTTGAAATGTCTAGGAATTTGTTATCTTGAATTAAACAATTTATTGTTTCTATATCTTTTTCTTTTTTCCCCATAATTGATATTAAAAAAAAAAAAGCTTTATTTGTCTTTTCGCGTTTCATTTTTTCGTTTTATTTCTTCTTGTCTTCCATTAAATTTATCATTTATTCATTATCAAGGCAAGTTTTTTTACTTTCAAATTGTAGGTGTTCAAATTTATTCCAATTTGTATGTGTGAATAAATTGATAATTAAGCTATTGACTAACTATTAAGGATTATTAACAATGAATTGATCAATTTAATCAGAATTACCAATATATCTGGGAATTGAAATGGAAAAAAAATTCATGTATTTGCAGTCGTAATAAATATTACTGATGAATGAAATTGGAAATTTAAATATAATCGAACTAACAACATATTTGCAATATATTTCATTCTTTCCAGTGGCTTTTTCTTCTATTCAATCATTTATCAGATAGATAAAACAAATAATTGCATAAGAGACAGTTATATTGTACCAGTAAATACTATTGAATAAAAATTGATTATTTAAGCATGCCTTTATCCGATCTATCCATTCTATTTCTTCTTTTCTTTATTCATCCATTATCAGTCAACACTTTAATTCATTCATTATCAGTAAGATATCAATTAACTCTTTTTTCTTATCTGTCTGTTATCACTAGTTCTTTTTTTTTTCATTCATTATTAATAGCAATAAAACGAAAAAAGTGTATAGCATAGGGAAAAAAAATTCCCAGATATTTGTATAGATGATAATGCAAGTATTGAATTACGATTATATTTTTTATTATCTGTTAAAGGGTTATATTTATTATCTGTTAATATAATTTGATAATTTCGCTTTCCCTTTCCTTTGCCTTTCTTTCTGTTTTCCCTTCTTTTTTAAGAATATTATTAATTAACAAAAATTCTAATTCATTGTTTTAATCTGAATGATTTTTTTGAAATTCCTTTATTACATTTTTTTGCAAAAATTATGTAACAAAAAAATGTTATCAGTTATTTGTGATTATTTATGATAATAAATGTTAATCATTTTCATCTTTTTCCTTTTCATTTTTTCTTATTTCATTTTTGTTGACAGATAACAATAATGACATTGAATGATATTACAAACAAAAATGAATATTTTTATCTGTTTGTGGATATTATCAATTTTAGTTAGTTTCTGGTATCCAACAAATTCATGAAAATAATTTTTTTTTCAATTATTCTATCGAATCTGTCGTAAATGTATAGTTTTTGCTTACATTTATGTGTTTGTATATGTCTGTGTTTATGTCTATAGTCTGTCTTCGGGTTTAAATTTTGGTATGCAATATATGTAAATGAATTATTATAGCCAAATACAATATTAGCAAAATGAATCGTATGAATTTAACAAGAGGAAAAAAATCTTTTCTTTTTCATCGTTTTGTTTCCTCTCTCTCTCTCTCTCTCTCCATAATTTTCGTCGTTTTTTTTTTTATTCTACTTTTTGTTTTTTCATATCAAGCGAGGGATTTGGAATTTTGATATTGATGTAGGAAAAGAAAAATGATATGAATGAAATTTGTAAATTTTCTTGTCTTCATCAAATTAATTGAAGTATAATTTAGAAATGAATTTTAAATGACAAATTTAGGTTTGAAGTATAATTTGGAATACTGTAATTACAGTAAAGTTTGATGGAATATTATGATTACAGTTAAAGTTTAGTTAGAAGTATTATTTACTACAATAAACAATTAATTTTTTCGAATCTTTTCCAAATCTTTTTTTTTTATAATCATTCTTAACTTTTTGCTAATTTGTGTAAAATTGAATTTCGTAAATTTTATTTTTTCATAAAGGATAGCAGTAAGTCGTATGAAACCATTATCGGCTCGATTACTTTTCATCAAGCCGACAATTGAGGATAGCGGTACATACAAATGTATGGTCAATGTTACCAATGGTGATAATAGTCAAATAAAGGATAAATCAACGAAAATATCATTCATTCGTTCGTATTCTTATAAACACTGTTTATTTATCAAAATTTTAAAGTTTAAATAAAAAGTTTATTCACAATAAAATTATTCCAATTATTCATCACTCAATGGCATTTATGCAGAAAAAACATAATTCTTGGCAAACAATTACTTTAATTGAAATTTTAACGAAAAACAATTAGAAATGAAGTTAATTCTTTGGGAAAAAGAGACGTTTAAAAACAAAATGGAAAAATTCCAGCATATACCTTGTTCTGTACGAAGATATGAAGCTTCAAAAGTAAAAATGTGCAATATTAATTAAAAACTCTTGGAATGTTTTGTTGTTTCAGAAGCAGCGGAATTTATTAATATTGATTTCGAACAACATCCAGAAGAGGGTGTAGATGCGGAAATTGTTTGTCGTGTACATGGAGATCCATCGTTGGAAATTTTTTGGCAATTTGAAGGCAGAACTATTCTCGAAGGTTCGTTTTGTTTGCAAAAGAAATTTGGTTTTCTTTTGCCAAACATAAATCAAAATTATGCAAGAGAAATTTGACGGTTTCACCAATAATATGTACTTTTTCCTATCATCTTAAAATGATGTCTGTAAAATGTGAAATTTATTATATATTTACATTGAATATTATTATAAATTTGACGCTATAAAAAAAAGTGATAGAAATTTCAGTGTTCAGATTTTGTTTGTGAAACTGATAGAATTGAAAGATAATTGAAATGTTTGAGAAAATTAAAATACACGAATCACTCATTTTGCAAACATGAAATCGTAAATCTCTTGTGCTTGATTTCATTTTTATTTTTATTTTTTGATTTGTTCATTGCCAAATGGAAAAAAAAAACAGTCATTTTGCAGGAATGGTGACTTAATTTAATTATAAGAAAAATAATTATTTTGAGGGAAGGGAAAAAAAAGAAGCATTCATATTATCGTATTTGCATAAAGCATGGAAGAGAGAGATAGAGAGAGAGGAAAATTTTTGTAAAAAGGAAATATGAAAAATTAGTGTTACTATCACAATATGATTTATTTTTCTAACTTACATAAATTTTGTGTAAAATATATATCGATTAGGTCATGAATAAGGAGAAAATTGGACTTCACGATTAAAATTTCAAACTTTAGAGATTTTTTCTGCCAAAAAAAAGCTCATTCCGGTTTTACATAAACATTTCATACATTTTCTTTTTTTTTTATTTCTAATTGAAGTTGTAAAAATGTGACTTTTTCTTTCATCTCAGTGTTATATTTAAATCGTTACAACATTTAAGGTTGAAAGTAAAATTCAAATTTAAAAAAAAGAAAAAAATTTTACGGCAACAAATTTTTATTGCATGTAAACGGGGGGATTATACGATGTGAATCTTTCTATTTGGCGACAATATGTCCTTGAAAGAATGATAGTGAGATAAAAGAAATGACGAAGAATTATAAAATTTTTGAAAAATTTGATTTTTTAATTTTAACTTAAGTTGGCTTAAATTGTGAATGTTAGTAAAAAAAAAAGTGTAGTC
>JARVGP010001582.1:0-13506 GCA_029876185.1 Mansonella ozzardi | reverse complement strand
TTTTGACGAAGAATTAAAGAATTGTTTTTTCAAGAAAAAGAAAAAGAGGTAAAGAGCTGGAAGTAAATTCTTTCAAATGTCCTTTCAAAGAACATTCATCGTTTTGTTCAAATAACAAAATTTACCAATTAAATTTACTTTGCGATGACGATTTTTCTCTATCATACTTAATTAGTCATTTGTTTTATTCTTTTTTGCACAATGCATCATTAAGTAGCATATTTGTCCTTTCTTTCGTAAATTTTATTTTTAACTTCAAAAAGTACTCATTCGATGAATCATTCGTGACGAATAATTTTTTGGCAACTGCTAAATGAGAGAGTCAATTAAAGTTTTTTGAAATCAATAGCAAATCATGATAGCAATTTAAATAAATACATGTTGATTGTATGCTGATCAACGATGAAATTAATTCTATTATTGCCCATAAATAAAATTGTGGTTTAGGTAAATATGATAAACTGGAAGGGAAAACAAAAAGAGTAAACAAAAACTGAAATATCGGGGTAGAATTTTACCAAAATCAACAATATTTCAGGTTCGACGGGAAAAATAAAGTTGAATGATTTCACACAATAAAAACTGGAAATTAGTTTCCGCAAATTAATTTTCGAAATTCTCAAAAATACGAATTTTTTGTCCCAATCTCGAAATTTTGTGTGATATCACTTTTTAAATTTTAAATTTATCTCCTTATTTTTTTTTGAATTTGTCATTGTTTCGCATTTTTCATTGTTTCTCAATTTCGCCAGAAATAAATAGAGTTTTGAATGTTATCTTGAATTGTTTGAATTAGAAATTTTTTATGCTTTTAAACTTTTGTAATTTCAATTCCCTTGAACCAATTCTCCTAATTTCGTTAAAATTTTGACTTTTCGAATTTTTAAATTCTCTAGATTTAACTGTTGAATTCCTTCCTAATTTCTCAACCTTTCCACTGTTTTTTTTATCTGTTATTTTTTGGAATGTTCTGGTCGCTTTTTCTATTCACTGCATGCTCTTTCTATTTACTGCATACTTATATTTCGAATGATATTTTGGATTAATTTTATTTATTGAATTTTGGCTAATTGCTTTCTGAATGCAATACTCTTTTTTGTCTTTCCTTTTTTATTTTATCCATTTGTTATATTAACTTTTTAAGTAAGATCAAAAGTTAGCACAAAAATCTTCATTGATACAACACCAAAAAACATTTACTTAAACATAGAAAAAAGAAATGACGCAATTATTGATGGTTGACTGCATGGCCAGGAATCATTGTCCACAAAGAAAAGATAGATAATATTTAGCTGCAGAACAGAATATTAATTGAACGCAAATTTTTTTTTCTATCGTAAAAATAAAATTTGAAGTAAAGCATTCTTCCGAATTTATGAATTTTCTTTTTTTGCCATTATACTTCTTATCTTTCTCTAATTCTTCTATTAGTGCTCTAATATTCTCAGTTTGTCGTAAAATGATCAATTTTTATTTGTAGCAATGTACCACATTTCTAATATATCAAGAAACGAGTAATTGTCGAAGAAATATCAGAATCTCACAAACTTATAACTTACAAACTTATAATCTCATCAAACTTATAATATAATGCCATAATTTCGGCGTTGCTGCAATCGTTAATTATATCACCAAGCAAAAATAATTCTGTAGATTAATTTATTATTCATTTGAAGGAAATAAACAAATAATTTTCAGAATTTTACTTTAGCAGAATGAATTATCAAATTTATCCCTGTCCTGATCACCTTCTGTTAGTCTCATCTGCCGTTTCATTCTCAATGGCGATGATAGCGGTTGCGGTCGATAATAGCAATCCGAAATATTGCCTGGCACAGTAGATGAAGAAAGTAAGCTGGCAACTTCATCTTATATGAAATTGATCATATTTAAAATTTAAAATGTTATGTTTCGAAAGTAGACTTTATGAAATAATTTTATTCCAAGGACAGTAAGTATTAAAAATAAGATTAAACACAAATAAAATTATCTAAAGAAAGTTAACTGTGTATTTAATAAACTGTTAGCGGATATATTTTATCTGACTGTGTAAAAAATTCGGTAATTATTTTTTCCGCAATTCATAAGACTATAAATGCATTAAGTTAGATTCCTTTGAGAAATTCAAAGAATACTTACTCATCCAATTATTCACAACAATTTTGTATAACGATAAATAGTGGCAAGAATCAATTTTGTATTAGCGGTAGTTTGACTTTCACTTTATCAATAGAATATTGTTTTTAATCTAAGTCCACTTTTTAATTAGATTTTAATTAAATGCAAAGAGAAAATTCAAAGCTGTTGTGCTAGATAAAGCATATATATTTGTTTTAATTTTTTATTTAAATGAAGCTATCATGAAATATCAAATTATGATTTGCTAAATGCTTTTCATATTACATTTATTAAAATTGCCCTATAACCAACAATTAAAATCAATAATTGTACTAATTATTCGAACATGTCAATAATTCTACCATAGCATTAACACAGTTCTTGGAAAAAAAGTGAAAAATTGGATAAAAATTTATTTTCATTCAAGAAATGGATATTAAAAACAATAGTTTGGTTTACAATATTTATAATTATAAGTTTCATGTAAACCGTTTTCATCATCTGCTCAATGATACATTTCTGCGGAACTGGATCGTAATGACAATCTTTCTCGCCAGGAATTATTTTGTTGAACTATTTTAGACTTCATGCTAATCGATGAAACTTATATAGAAGTTTATTTTTTTGTAGTGATAAAATGATTTCAGACATGTTTCTCAAAGTTATCAAACAAAACTTGACAGATCTTCATCTACAAAACCAAAAAAGAAAATGAAACAAAAGAACCATGTATTCACCATTTCAGATTTGGAAATTGCTATCAAAACCAGGAAATAAAGCTGCAAGAAACAGAAAGAGCATTTCCTGTCATCTAAAATTTTTTTACTCAACTTTATCTAGTAACTTATGTTGTTTAAAATGAAGCAATCACCATTTGCTCCTTAGACGCAATGAGATATATTTCCGAGCACGTTGGTTAGTTATGAAAAAAGCAAGCGGCAATGTAGTACGAGAAAAAATGAAATAAGAGTTGATGAAAATATTTGTTGGAATTATAGCTTCTAGACCGAAAGTTTTCATTAAAAACTTTGGCAGAAAGTTGACTAATGCAAGTCCGAATATTACTACACCAGAAGTTGATACTGCTTGAATTAATATCGCCCGCTCGTATTTGATATTCTCCGTATTCGTTTCATTGCTTGCATCAGTCACTAGAATTTCTTAAATTTCACATTTAATTTAACATAAGCAATAAAGTATGATTCAATAAACTTCGAAAGAATCATGTGAATAACTTTTGAACGAATTAAAAACGGCTAAAATTTTTTTTAGCAATTTTTGAAATACAAAAATTTAAGATGCACTTCTAATTTTACAAAAGGAAAACAATTTACTGACTCTCATTACGACTGCGTATTGAAATGAAACGTTTGCGTATTTTGTAAAAAATTGCCAAGTACATCACGAGCATTGAAGTGCATAGAAATAGCAACCAAGCATAAACAAAACTTCAATGCAGTTTTTAATAAATTTCAATGAAAATTAAACACACCATCATAAATGACAGTACTAATTCACAAATCACTGCTATATCTAAATTGAAAAAGAGAGTTATACATTCTCATGAAGTTGTTTGAAGCAGTGCAGAATGTCTGAAAAAATTAAAAAGGGATTTAAAAATTTGTAACTGCAGAAATTTTATGTAATACTTAAGTCTAACCTTACAAAGTGTTCGCCACCTTTGCTTGATTGGTTTCTTAAGCTTCTTCCCCATAACAGGATCGAAACACGGAAATATCGCAATAAATAATAAAAATCTCCACATATAATGGCTAAAATGGATAATAAGTCTGGATTTGTGCTATAATCGCTTATTGAAACAATAGAAGGCTATTTGCAAAACTGTCAAGAATGATAATAAAAAATCACCGACCGCAGTATGGCGGTATCGCACAGTATGGCTCGGCTCAACAGTGGGCAGTTTTCATAAACTCTTTTAATGATGAAGTAAGAATTTTAGATTATTTTAAGAAAAAGTTAGTATGTCATACCAAACGTTATCAACCATAAGAAAAGGAGTGAAAAATGCAGTTTTCTGGATTCGAAAAATGTATTGTATTTTGGGAAAAGTATGATTAGGAAGCGATTTAGCGTCAAAAAAAATGAAAAATGCATCATGGCGTAAAATGAAAACATGTTGACTGTTGCGAATATTTGGTTGATCCACGTTGTTTTGCAGGCTGAAAAAAACAAAACATTTTACTAAAATAAATTTAAATATTTCAACTTTTAATCAGTTGGTCAAAAATTAATGACGACTTAATTACCTCAGCCATCATACATGTCCACAACTTAAACTTACATTGTCATTGCTATGAATCGAATATCAATATGTAAATATATTAACTCACCATATTCTTCATTCAGTAATATTTCAGGAAGCAGAACAGCTACATAAGGAATATAACTTATCAGGTGAGCAATGACGATTTGAAATACGACATGGACGATTGCATGACCGTAACGACTTTCCGGATCACAGGATACCATAGCCATCAATACATTAATAGTAACACCATACACCAAAAGGATAGAAATCAACAAAACTGCTGTGTATTTCATAATTTTATACTTCTCATCTCTTATGTCGAGTACATCCGATGTGTTTACTTTATAACAATTTAGAGGCGATATTAGTAATAATACAATAATACAGTAATAACACGCTGCCATTCTCTAGATGAATAACTTTTCTCGCCATCCAATTGTCTAGAAGAAGTTTCAACCAACTGCTTTTGAGCTTTGAAATATTTTCAAGATTTTCAATATTTAAAATATTTCAAACTCGAATGTTAAAACTGAAAATGAAACTGCCGAAAAGCGAACTAATATGATGCAATATCAAATAATGGGAAACAAGAATTTAACAGCCAGACATTCGCATTTTGTTATGCTGCAAAAACTACGACCATTTGGAATATCTGTATAATCACCACTCATCAATTATATAAGTGTACTATGAGCTTCTAATTCACAATTTGGTTTTTTTCAGGGCAAAATTCATGTTTTCTGCTTTTCTGACACAATGTTCTAAGATTCCAATCACAATTACATAATTATTAAGTAATGATAATGGGGACAGTAGAAATATGAGACTACATTACACAAAATTTTAATGAAAATAAAATAAGTTCTGTAAGCTCCTAAAAATGTTAGTAAATCGAAATAATGATATTACAAGAATAATATGATTTCTTCTACTTGTACATCAATAATGTCAATGCTAAATGATATTAATATTCTTTCAACATTACGTATAATCTGTTGAGTACTACTAAATGATTTTTTCATTACATCAAGATACGCAGATCGACGACTGATAAATTAATAAAATTTAATTACTACCATGCTAATTATAATTAACCAATCAAGACACCAGTATTTATCAATACCAATGAACGAAGCGAAATTTGTGATATGATTTGTGATTGATGAAGCAGTAAATGAGCAATGAATAAGCATAATTATCGTCAATATAAATGCCAAATCACTGACTGCTTTTTATCTATAACTTGCTAATTATGAATTAATGACATAGTCATATAATTATTAATTCCTTGTTGTATTATTGTTTTCATTCATGCATACATCAATTCCCAATATTTGATTGATGGATTCTTTTCTTAATTCATAATTAAGAATTGATGAAATAGTCACAGGCTACACTTTTAGAATTTAGAATATAGAATGTCACCTAAGCAATACTTTTATAGTGATCGAAATAATTTTATTAACATTATTTTATTAACACTTTTATTAACACTTTTAACTTCAACTCAATTAATATGCTAGAATAATTATGATAATTTTTTTCTTTATAAGTGAATTTATTCCTCTCTCACTCGTTTTCGACGATTTAATGGCCATATATTTTCTTAATAGCCTACATTTTCTTATTTTTCTTTCATTGCACATATCGTCGTGACATGGCAAATTTGCAATGATTATTTGGTATTGGCACTTGCAAATCACATTTCAAACTATAAATGACTTTGCGAATCGAAGTTGTTGATGAATATGCTACAAATAGGGATTTACATTCGTTTTTAGTCACAACTCTGGAATAGGTTCCCCCAAAATAACATATTTCTCTACGGAATAGGTTCCCCCAAAATAACATATTTCTCTGATAAATATGATTATTTCTTCGGTTTTTTTTTGTTTATAAAATAGTTAAAAAGAATTAGAAATGTTTCAAACAATATTCCGGGAACTTTTCATCATTAAATTTCCCATAAAGGGTAAACGATCAATTGGATGCACTTTAATAATCGAACTTTGATATTTAAACGATTAGAATTCATTTCGATAACCACCTGCTTCAACAACAAACTTTCCTGAGTGATATGGAAATCTGATTTCTATCTGATACACGAAAAGAATAATAGTAAATGGCAACGAAGATTTGCGAAATTCAGAAAGAATAATTTGGTAACAAAATGTGTTATCAAAGTATAAGTGCTTTATGATGACTACTTTTTTCACCAACATTAATAGTAAAAAGGAAGATGAATTGAATGATAAATAAAAGATATCAATTTTAAAAGTTGTGACTTAATTGATTTCAGGATAACTTCAGCTTCCATCATGAGTGTACAGCTGATAAATTCAACCAATTTTATTCGGTAATTTAATTAAGTTTGTGTTACACAAAGCTCAATCTTATCTCTGAACATGAAATCCTTATTTCTCTTGTCATCGTGTCAATTCAAAAATAAATTCGAAATACCCATAGTTAAAATAGAAAAGAAACAATGGCCGACGATTATTCATTCTGTCATGATTTCAGTTCCTGATTGTTCCGTTAATTTTTTGATAAATGAAACAATTGTATATGAAATTTGTCGATTACGAAAATATATTTTACATTGATACCAATAGTACTGCAATCAATATTAAAACAAAAAATGAAATATTAATTTTCAAAGTGATAATTTACATCGATAAAATATAATAAAAGCAATTTAGGAAAGAAAACAAAACTAATTATGAATTGTGTTTTCGTGAATACGTCATTTGGAAAAAGTAATTAACATCAAAAAAAAATGAGAAAAGGTGCAAAATCAACAAGCAATTGTCATATTCTTATATGTCCTTCTTCAAATATCAAAAATTCCAGTGCTCTGTGCTGATTAAACTGAACTATTCAGGTTTTAGTTTGATTTCAATAAATCTGTAACTTCCTAAAGAGCACATAAAAAATCATTAAATAATAGCCGATGATTGTTATCTTTTTATTTTAATTTCATAGTTTAATCTGTAAACGTTGCAGATTTCATTGCGTGCATCTGAGATTCAAAGCTTTCTTGCAATTTGGATTTTATCTCACATCATAATTCCATTGAGATAACAATTAAAGCAATAAATAAAAGGCAAAAATAATAGAAATGAAATGGAAAGGTAAATATATGTCAAATACACACTAATGAATTGCTTCTAAGTTAACAATCAAATTTTGCAGTCGAAAAAATTTCATAACATCAAGCAACTTATTTATAAATTGCTAATTGTGTATTGTGGGAATGAAAGTTATACAGTGGAATTCAAATCTTCGAGAACTCATCATTAAAAATGATTAACTTTGCAGCTCTTATTCATTGTCTATCATCAGAATATAGATTTTTTCGTTATGATTTCCTCGAGACATTTCGCAGCGTGCCATTGTTTTTATCAAGATTTTCGAGGAATCTCGGCGGAATGTCATACGAAATATGTTTTTTCATCATTATTCGATTGGATGTAAGCTTCAAATGTAATTTGTAATCTCTGAATAATAATCAAAGTGCAGTAGAGATACGGCAGTCTGGAAAATCATTGTTTATTTATTAGTTGAGTAACATGTGAGGTATTTTCTCATATTCTTAATCGTAAAAAATGTTGTAGGAGCTATGAAACGAAATGTGATAATTCAGTTTTTGCATTTAGTCCATTTAACATATCTATCAGTGAACAGTTATCTATAATATTAAATTCAGAGAAAAGAATTCAGACATCTTATTCTTCTTGATAAGATAATGCGAACAAGCATAGTTTCTTCTTCGTCAATTCAGTACTTTTCCACTTCAAATTTTAGTAAAAAACATAATTAATTGATGACATAAATGCAACAAAAAGTAATAAACCGAAGTTATTTCTGAAAGCTAAGCGAAATAATTAAGTTTACGTTAATGTGATTTTTTAGTGTTCACATGTAAGCAATAAAAAATTCGAGCAAGATAGAGTAGACTCGAAATATCTTTAAGTTTATCCCTGAGTTTGAAACTGAATGAAATGTTGAAAGGAAAGAAACAGTTCGCTGTCTTCATGTTTTCCCATGAAAGCTGCTTTATTTTCACCACTTTATGGAAACTAATCACCTATCCTTAGCTGGCTTCTTATATCTATAATTTGTAGTATACTCTTTTGAATTTATATCTATAATTTGTAGTATACTCTTTTGAATTTCGCTATACTTTACGTAAAAATGAGTATTTAGCTGATGCAATTTTCAGTTACTTAATAACTGGTATAAACAATTTCACTCAACTGATTTTAATCAATATTTTGGGATTTTATTGAGTATTTCATCAAATACTTTTTAAGCTTTTTTTTTCTGTTTATTGATTTCATAAATTTATTATTACGAAACTGCTGAGGTTTAAAGTTCAAGGTGATTAAACTTGCAATATTTTTGCTGAACTTTAGAAAACATCTTCTCTTTCATTTTGATGATGAATAATGCAAATAAAAATCGAAAAAAATCAACGATAATAAAAACCAATGACAACAAAAGAAAATACAAGGAATTTTTAATTGTATTTGTGAAATTAATCAGTGATTTCCATTTTATTACCTTGCTTTCTTAATTGAACAGAATGCGCCTTTACCAATGTTTTATCTTTTCGAGATTTCAATTTTATGTTACAACAAAAAATTAGCATTTTTGAAATTTAGAAGAGGAATTTGAGACCTTCAAAAAGGCGAATAAAAACAGGTTCCGGTTTTAATTTTAAAATGTAGTGAATAAAAACTATAACGCATATAAGTAAAAGTACTTTTTAAAAAAAAAAAGTGGTAATTAGTCCTTTATTTTTTTTATCGAGAACTTGTTAAGAAGATAGTGAATTAAATGAAGTAGTACGAAACAAAAAAAAGAAATCATGAAATATTTCATAAGTGATCATTTTGAGAATTTTTTAAAATGATATCAAATATATTTTCGAATAGGATAGAACAAAGAGTAAGGTATCAGTTTTTTAAATGCTTAACGGAAAGAAATTCCAATCAATACAGATTAAATGTAGGGCGGTTTAAACTTTCATTTCAATTTATTAAAATATCATACTCGTTAAATGTAAAAATTAACAGCACTACATTAAATATTAGAGTAACAAACAAACAAATATTATTAATGAAATTTCAATCAAATTTAACTTTCAACTATAAAATAATATAAATCGACAAAAATTTTTATCGTGAAATAAAAAAAAGAACTTTAAAAATTTTAAAAAATAGGAAGAATAATAATGTAGACTGTTAGTTCACAATGTAAGAAATAAAGCTATGTAAGTTTGATAGATTTTTGGTGAATATTTTTTGTCCATTTTCACATCTTCCGAGAAGGAATGCTAATAATCCAGAAAAATCTTCTTTACATTCGTCATTTCTGCGAGAATCATTTCTCTCACGATTTCGACCGCCATTTCGTCTACGACTATCTGTTCGACCATCTCGTTTACTACCTTCACTTCGACTCTCAAGATTCATGACAAAAGGCAAATATCCGCCGAGATTCGCACTGTACGATGCACTACTGTATGGCGAATTACCGTACGGCGCACTACTGTATGGTGAATTACCGTGAGGCGCTATATCATAAGGTGCACTATTGTGCGGTCCATTACCGTAGGATGCACTGCCGTACGGGGCATTACCATACCTCGCACCACTGTGTGCTGAATTACCATATGGTGCTGCACCGTAAGGTGCATTATTGTACGGTGCATTACCATGCGGTGCACTGCCATACGGTGCATAACCGTGCAGCGTACTGTAGTATAGTGCACTCTCGTAAGGGATATTTATAATAGCATCATCCGGAGGAAAATATCCACCTGTTCCAACTGTACCAGGTGATCCTACTCGATGTATATTATAAGGCAGAGTTGGAGGTTGTCCACGACTTCTTCCACCATTTCGTCTATCATTTACATCTGTGGTTGTGATATAAGGCAAATCACATGGTAAATATGAACCAACATCACCGCTTCGTAAATTACCAGGCGGTCCAGGTGGTCCCGGTGGATATATACAAGGAATCTCAGGTGGTGTGGTTGTTGTTCGCGGTCTTATTGTTTTTGTAGTTTGAGAATAAAATCCTCCATTTGCATTATTGTTCAATGACTAAAAAAGAAATGAATAATTTTGAAAAATTTTTCTAGAAAAAATAAACAGAAATAAATTATGGGCCTGAAAAATTTATTGGTATTTTTTTTTGTTGTTGTTTCTCTATACTTATGCTATTTGATTAAATTTAGAAAGAAAACCGATTGGCCGTAATAAAAGCGAAATTTTAATAATGCAAAAAAAACTTGAAGATGTAAAATTATCTGAAATTCGTTCGCCTAAATTTGATGCATCAATAAAATTTGGCAAAGTGATTGTTTATGAAATAAATTTTAAAACTAACATTATGTCCCACTCTATTGTTATTGAATGAATTGATTGCAATAAAATTGGCAGATTTTATCAGAGATACCAAACTAAAAATGATTTTTTTATACGAAAAAATATAATAATTTTAACCACCAAGAAAAAATTAGTGGTTTACATAGATTTAAAGACAATAATTTTTTTTGCTGTATTAAATTTAACATCTGCAGATTAAAAGCAGCAAAAATACTTAACCTTTCTAGAAATTTTATGATTATTTATCAAGATATTTTTTCGACAACATTAACAAGACTTAAAGTATCTGGCATAGCATATATATGTCAATTTTTAGATTTCATGCAAGTCTAGTAAAACTATTGATTTCTTCTGTATAAAATTTCGGAAAAATTGTTAACTTACATAGTTAAAATGAAACAATTGTGCGATATTAACTTCATCTTCATTTCCTTGCAGATTATTATTAAATAGAGAAATGGGAACTAAAACAATAAAGATGATACATAAACAATACCAATGATATTATTTTTGTAGGATCATTAAGATCATCATAGCTAAATATTAAGGAAATTTAAGGAAATTGAAATAAAAACAAAATGTAAAACTTGAGGAAGAGTTACGAAGTTGCCGTGTCATTTGAAGGCAAGAAGTTTTTACCTAAATGTGTCAAAATGGTGAAAAAGGTTTGAAGAAGAAATAAAAAATCTTTTTTTCAAGAAAAGAAAAAAGAGGAAAAGAACTAGAAATTAAATTTTTTCAATGCCCTTTTAAAGAATAGTTACCGTTTTTTTTTGTTCGAATGACAAAATTTGCCAATGAATATACCTTGCGATAACGATTTTTCTCTGTTGAATTTGATCATTTCTTGCAATCTTGTTTTGCACAATGTTTTTTGCGCAACTGTGATTAAGTAGCATATTCGTGCTTTCTTTCTTAAATTTCATTTTTAAATTCAAGTATGTCAAATATGTTAATGCACTTTCAAGCCTTTCTTAATAATCAATATTATAAAACAAGGCTGGGTCCTTGCACAAATTCTATTTATCATTTTTTTTCGTAAATTTTATTTTTAAATTTAAAACATCCTCATTTGATGAATCATTCGTGACGAATAATTTTTTGGCAACTGCTAAATGAGAGAGTTAATTAAAGTTTTTAGAAATCAGTCGGAAATCATGATAGCAATTCAGTTTAATACATGTTAATTGTGTAGCTGATCAACGATGAAATTAAGTCCATAAAAAATTATGGTTTAGGTAAATATGATAGAGTAAACAAAAACCTGAAATATCTGCGGTAGAATTTCACCAAAATTAACAATATTTTAGGTTCGACGAGGAAAGTAAATTTGAATGACTTCACACAATAAAAAAATTTAGAAAAAAATTAATTTTCGCAAGTTAATTTTCAAACTCTTCGAAAACCCCAATTTCGAAATTTTGTGTGATATCATTTTTTGAAATTTTAAGTTTATTTTCTTATTTTTTTTGAATTTTTCATTACTTCTCAATATCGCCAGAAATAAATTAAGTTTTGAATGCTATCTTGAATTGTTTGAATTAGAAATTTTTTGTGTTTCTAAACTTTTGTGATTTCAATTGCTCTTGAAGCAATTCCCCTAATTTTGTTAAAATTTCGATTGCTCTTGAACCAATTCTCCTAATTTTGTTAAAATTTTGATTTTCGAGTTTTTAAATTCTGTAGTTTGAACCGTCGAATTCTTTCCTAATTTTTCAATCTTTCCACTGTTTTTTCCCTCCGTTATTATTTGGAATGTTCTGGTCGCCTTTTCTATTCACTGCATGCTCTTTCTACTTACTGCATACTTACATTTCGAATGATATTTTTGATTAATTTTGTTTATTGAATCTTGGCTAACTTGCTTTCTGAATGCATTATTCGGTTTTCGTCGTTTCATTACTGCATTCTTCTTGTTGATTTCAAATAGCATACTCTTATAAAACATTTTGGGTTCACTTTTATTAGCCACAAATTTTGTCAGGTTGCTTTCAATATGCAATCATGTTTGCTTTTTGCTAACTGCATGTACATCTCGTGCAGCAGTTTGGTCTAATTTGTATTTTTAGAATACTATTTTCCTTTCTTTCAAATTCTTTTGCATTCTAAGGCACCTTATTGCATGCTTTTGTTTGCATACTTCATGCTGTTAGTTATCATGGCATGCATTTCTGCATTATGGTGGTACATGTCATTTTAATTTATGCAATTTTAATTTATTTCATTCCTTTATGATAGAAAAGGCGATAAAATGCAAGAAACAACACAAAAGTATTTAAAATATAAGCGTATTTTTAAATTGATTATCTTATTATCGTATTAATTTTGGAATTTTTTGATTAGAAATTTTTGAATTCTACGTGTTCAAAATTTTTTTATCACTTCTCGACATTTTAAATTTCATGAGAATTGATTCAAGTGTGCGATTTGCTAATTATTTATAAATTTTCGATTAGTTATAAAGTTTTGGCATTTTTCTTCTGAAATTTTTAATTTTTCTGAAAGTTAAACAAATGAATAGAAAAATAAATATTATTATCACATAAACAATTTCATGCTCCTTGTGCTCATTTTTATTATTATTATTTTATTTCAAAATACTCGAAAAAATTCGTAAAATATTGATTAGAATCGATTTTATCAGTCAATCCACTTTCGTGATAAGATTATTGAAGATAATTTCATCGTGATAGAATCCATTATTTTTTTCAAATTTATCCA
>JARVGP010001580.1:0-13414 GCA_029876185.1 Mansonella ozzardi | reverse complement strand
ATTGGTTTGATTTTTTTAGAACTTTAGTATAAATTTAATATTTTGGATTGCAGATGACTTTATGTTGAAATTTCCGTAGCAGATATTTTGCTTTCTTATTTTTCAGCACTAATGTAAAAAGATTTTACCAAGGAAAATTAATTTTAATTACTTACCTGTCCAAGTGTTCTACCAAAATCGTGGCGAAATCATGGATGAACCACTGCCTCCCCAGCCTAAAGCCCAATTGACGATATTGTTGCTCTAAGCCATGAAATAAATTTTCAAGCATTCGTCGAACTGTTTCATTGAATGACATGAGGTCTGAATCAGGCAAATACGACCGACGACCCGAAGGTTGTTCAGCATCATGATGATGTTGGTCTAATGGATCCATCAGATTTTTTTTTTCTTCCAGTAGTTTTTGCAAATTTTCTAAAAGTCACTTCTGTTATAACCGAATAATCTTTTTACATTAATTTGCAAATTCTAAAAATTGGAAAAAAAGAAATTTATTAAAATTAAAAAAAATTTTCCATTATTTTTATTTTATCCATATTCTTTCTTTTTTCCATCCTCTTTTTACTTACTTTCTCATCAGTTATCAATAATCACTCATATAATTATTTCACAGTCTCAAAAATGTAATGGAAAAAATTTTGTTGACAAATCTTATTGAGTTAAAAATTTCACATTTTATCATGTGGTAATTAAATTCATTTACATTTAAACTAAAATATTTGAAGCAACCATCCGACTGAATTTGGAACAAAAATTAGTAAATGAATGCTGTAACAGTATACATTCTTTTATAATTTTTTCTGGCCCAAGTGAACCATATGTTACAATTAGCGCCCAACTTTGAGTCATAACAAATTCTCTGCATTTTACTGCATACTTATTTCTATTACCGTAATTCTCTTTCTTACGATACTACTGATTACAGTACACTACTGTACCATTCAAGTTTCATTGATTTTTTTTTTCAATTTCCTTCAATTGTCATCATTTGTTAACTTTGATTAGAACAAAATTTTAATATTTTCCAAATTTATCGCATTACATTTCATCATCACTTAATAATTTTGTGCATCAATCTTGAATGCTAATATTTCTCTTAGGTTTAAGAGAGTAGCACAATACGGTACATTTATGATGATATTCAGTGGTACAATACGGTACATCTGTAATGATATTCTGAAATTACTACAGTGTTAAGCATTGTAATGTGCCATGCAAGTATTAAATGTAAATATTTAATATACAAATTTGGATCGAAACAATCGATCAGTATTTACTGCTATTTAAAATTTTTTTTTTTCATATCATTTTTTTGATCAATTTTCCCAGCAATTATTATCAAATAATCCAAGATGAACACAATGAGCAGAGTTATTAATATTTCAATACTTCAGAAAAGTTTCATTAAAACTTTTTACATTGTCTATCTTTCATTTATCAAAATTATTTGTATTCCTTTAATCAATGATAGAAGTATTAATCTAATTGAATAATTAGATTAATTAATTAGTATGATCATTTAGCAAAATAGCAATATCTTTTTTAGATCTTCGAATTGCATTTTTTTCTTTGTTGCAGCATATTATCAAATCGAATTCTGAGGAATTATAAATTCCTGAAAAGCAAAATGATAACACATCTTTTGACTAGTTTAACAATTTAGCATTTATCACAAATTATCAATTGCAACAATAATATTTTGCACGTCAAATTTATGCTCAAAATTTTGGCCCAATAATTTGTAATTAAAATGAAAAACAAAAAATGTAAAATGTAATCAGAAGATTGGGATGGTTGTTGAGCATGTAATTTCGACTGTTCTCTATTGATAGTAGCTCGGACAGTACAGGTGACAGTGATTCGTTCTATCATTTAGTGGCATATTCATATTTTGTTCATCATCTTTAAGCTAATTGCCATTTTTATTCCTCAGAAGGATATAGAATGAGTTTTCTTCTTTAATTTTTTTTTTAGTTTTTTTATTTTTCCTGAGAGAATTTAGGAATGGATCATTTGTGATTAGGAATATATATATAAATAGGTATTTCGTTTAAATGAATAATTTAAAAAAAAAAAAAGACCTGAGTCCTGATTTGTTTAAATTGAATTGAAGATGATACTCATTCAGGCATAAGTAAAAAAAAAAAACCTTAATTATTCATGAATTTTCTTTTTTCCCTTTTTTCCTCTCTTTCTCTTTGACTCTTTGAAAGTGTTATTACTATATACAACATACAATAATTTGATCACAAAAAACATTATTTATCATTTAAATATTAAATTTTTTTTTTCACAAAATATAATAAGAATAGTATGGAAAGATATATAAACGTAGAATGCAAAAAATTGGTGGAAATTTGTCATACAACCATTCACAAATTTGATGAAAGAATGTAATCGATTGTTGCAGACTTGTCACATTGTCATTTCCTTCTACTTTCAAACGCCTATAAATTTTAGGGTAAAAATAAAAAATTTAATTTTTATTCAATGAATTTAATTTAAATTCCATTTTCATTCAACGAATTACATATTTTAATTATTTTAATTCTAATTTAAATTTCATAATTAACAATTTTGTTACTTTTTTGGAAAAGAAACTTAAGCAAGAATTTTTTTTCGAATTATTGTAACCAGTAATATTTCTCCTATCATTTTTATAGAATGGAAAAAAATCATTGCAATTTTTTTTGGCACAAGAGCGCTTCCTAGATACAACTTTACCGCTTGCTCATTTTTTGCTTTGCAAAATACAATTATACTTTTACAGCTGCTTATAAAACAAAAGCGCCTATTGTTAGGCTTGTTCATTTGTTTTGCTTCTATCAAAAAATTATACTTTTTAATAACCTTGTACTATTTAAAAGATTTCAAATTTTCGGTTAAAAGTACTAGCCATTCAGGTACAGCATTTCCCGGTGTAAGTGCTTTACTAATAAAGCATTTTGCTCGATAATATTGCTTCATTTGAGTGATATTGACAAATTCCGCTCCAAGTCTTTTCATTTTGTCAAATTTTTCATTCGAACTTAAGCCACTATCAAATTGTAGTAGTGCTGGAATGTACATTTTCGCACTCCAATACCATCGCCAATTACTGATTAAACTGAAAACTGATAAATAAGGTTATTTTAAAACTTTTTTAAAATTAAAAAAAATGTTTTCTAAAAATTATATTTTTTCTGTTATACATTCATCTGGAAAGATATCTGATGATGATTAAGTCAAGAATTAAATTATAAAAAAAAAATGTGCAACGGATCAAACGACATATGTATCATTGAGATACATTCCCAAACTTATTGTAGAATTAGTTCAACTTAAACAATTTTTCTGATTCATTTATAGAATACTGGATGAAAAGAGCTTACCTGTAAGGTATGAATGCACATTTATTACCGCAATATTGTGCGATACATAATGCTCCCATGATATTATTGTCTGTAGCATAGTAATTTTCTAACTGTCTTGAAACCTCATTGAAGAAACATTCTGACCTCAAATGATATGTTACTTTTTTTAAGACTTTAGAAAAAAATTTAAAATTTGAATTTTCGAATTTTTGGCATTTCAAATATATTCCACTTCAAGGCAATTTCATCACCTGATCATTACAATC
The DNA here is from genome assembly GCA_029876185.1 of Mansonella ozzardi. Lineage (NCBI taxonomy): Eukaryota > Metazoa > Nematoda > Chromadorea > Rhabditida > Onchocercidae > Mansonella > Mansonella ozzardi. The sequence goes on along the minus strand of JARVGP010001580.1, from coordinate 9,795 downwards.
AGTGATAATGATTGCATTGAATGTTAATAGATTTTATTTGAAAAAATGTTTTTAATTTTGCAAAAAAAAGAAATAATAACAAACTTAGAGCCTGCTTTGACAAAGAAATAGCCACCAGCAATCATTTCAGCAAGCAATCCTTTGTCACCTTCTTGATCGAAAAGAAGATTTCCATTCAAACCCAACATCTGGTCAGTATCTGTTTCCAAAAATATTATTAATTCAATCTTCCCAACTGATTTTGGCATATTAATTATTAAACTTATCAATTATGCTAATTAGTTTGAATCAATTATTATCAATTATGCTAATTAGAATATGAAGTTTGAATCGATGTAAATTATGATACGATCATCTCAATTTCTAAAACTTCAATTTTTCAAAAGCTCTTTAAGATCTAAATTAATAAAAAATAGCAGAAAAAGATATTTTTTGAACAAAATTTTTGCGCTACATACTCCCTTGTATGTTCCGTTTGCAACAATAACAACTTTTCAATATGATAATCTTTTCCAATTAATTTTTTACATACCAATAATTTCGAATAAATTCTTGCGCCAATAAGTATCCGGTTGAATGACCCAGAAATCACGGCCTATACTAGCCAAATATTCGCATAGTTTTGCACGAAAATATTGAAACATTTGATAGCGACCATCACCAACATGAAATTGCAAATGCTAAAAGATGAAAGAAATATGTGGAAATATATAAATAGTGTAAAGTGACAAACAATTTGAAATGACAAAGTTAACTGATCACACATGCAGATTTATCAGTTTATTCTGCATATCACAGATGCAGAATAAATTTTTTTTTGTTTCAAACTACTTTTAGAGCTAAAACGATTAGTGGCTTTTTTTTCCACTCCTTTTACTGCTCATTTTGATTCTTGACCCTTTTTTATGCAATCAAATTTAGTTTATTTGATCAAAGCATCATTTGAAAATTGTTGTAAAAAAATCTAAAAAATATAAAATATTGTTATTAAATGTCTTCCAAAAAAGAAAGAATTTACCATTTCAGGTAATGGCCAAAAAATTACTTTAATTTCTGGCACTGATACTCGAAATGTATCATAGGTTATACGATCAAATGCAAATATTAGTAGCCTTTGATGGACATTTGTATAACTGACCACATTGCATAACCAATTCAATGTTAAATTTAGCGCATGCTGAATTAAATAAAGAAAATTATTCCAATAAAAATAAGTTATCTTTATAAAAATAAGTTTATCTGCAACAAAAATGATGATAACTTACCTACCATATTAAGCATCATAATTGCTGGAATATCATCAATTTCTGATAAAAGCTGAAATGAAATGAAATGAAATGAAATGAAACATTTCCGGAATTTCAATTTCAAAAACAGTTATTAAGCTTACCAAGTTTATCAATAATTTCTTGCAGTTCTTCAGTGCTATTACTCATTTATTTTTGAATTATCAACACTTTACATTTTAATTCCAACAAATCACTGTTATATCATTTATTATTCGTTCCGGAATTTGCAATTAAATTCCTTCTTGTTTAGATGAGAAAAAATGATAAGTAAAAAAATTTCCCGGATGACTCATAACATTAAATGAAAATTTGTGAAATTGTTTACTTTTGAAATAATAATTTTAATTTACTTTTATATCCAATTTTATTAAAATATATTCATTTATGGAAAGAATTTGAGTTTTTCAAGAATTAAATTTCAAACACCATTAAGCATTTCATTTTAATTAATTAAACTAACAATTTGTGATTGAAAGAAAATGATCAGAAAACAAATTAAAAAAAGAAAAAACAACCTACATGTTTTAAAATGTCATTATGACGAAAAGTATCAGTATGAAATGACTCTTTGTACTTGTTTATGCCGAATAATCCGTTGTAACTTTGTAAATATTTTCCACGTAAAAAGCATAAAATAAAATAATAAAGTATATAATACCATTTGAATTTTAGCAATTTCATCATATTCAAACCATCTGATCCTGTTATTCAATCATATTATGAAGTTTTTTTTTTCTTGAGAAATTACGACAGTAATCGTTTGGTATTTTCGATCTAGATGCAACAATTAGTTTCTGAATGAGATGAAAAGCATGAGTGGAGAAAAATTTAAGATGAGATGAGAAAGTATGGTGCTTGATTAAATTGATTTCTGCTTTGACCTTTGGCAAGAGTTCAAAGGTTCCTACAATATAAATACACATTTTCTAATATTAAGAAAGAAACTTTTTGTGCAATGTTTTGAAATTTAGAAACAATCAAAATAATTAGAATAACTATTCTTAAAATTATATTAACTATGAAAAAGAAATTTTAAAAATTTTTCCATAAAATAAAGTTTGTATTTTTAGAAATGCAAAAAAAAAAAATTCGTAAATTTTTAAAATGGATGTTTTGATCTAAAAAAATTAATCAAATATTGTATTTTCCAAAGAATATTTTCTTATAGGATGATGAAAGTGATTTCTATTTCATACTACAAGAAAATATTTCCAGAAATTGACATCATTCTATGAGAAAAATATTCCCGCAAATTTCCATTCCGTCAATTTATACTTTTCATTCTACAGATTTTCCATTCGAATTATTACTGTTAAATAGATGGAAATAGCCCACATAGTAATTCACACTCTTTCAGCGAGAAGGCATAAATTCTCGATGGACTGAAGTTGCCCAATCTTTTCGAAGTTCGAGTTAAACGGTCTAGATTTGTACAAGCTGCATTGGATTATTTGGGCCCTCTTTCTGTTCAGGTCGATGGCGGTAGAATTAGAAGGTGGATAGTCTTACTATATTCATGTATTTTATCAGCAAAGCAGTGCATGTGGTACAGACCTTATCGCCGAACGTTTTTTATATATTTTGGGATTTATAATAATGCTGCGATAGATTGAACTGTTAATTTCATTGATGATCATATAATAGAGCATCGCAAATGAAAATTTGCATTGATTTCATTCAAGTTTGACACAGACTCACTTATGACTGAGAAAACCAGCCTGGAATAAGGCAGGTATGCTTTTGCCATATGATACAGCGAGAAATCTTTCTTTCTTCTTTTTTTAATTTATAATCTCGGCCCAAGATTATAAATTAAAAAAAAAAAATTTTAAATGAGGCTAAGGTACCCACCATGTAAGGATAATGCACGGATTCTAACCCGACATGAAAGGGTAATGCCCGGATTTTTCTGTGCTACTTTCTCTTCTCGGCATTGATTTTACTGGGTAATCTCAGAAGAAATTACAGCACTATGAATCGTGTGTCTTCATGACATCCTGACTGAATGTTAGAGGATGTTTGGTGTAGTGGAAAAAAAAAAGAAAGAAGTCAATATTGAAATTAAACAGTAAAGAAAAGAGTAATAATGAAATTGAACGACTGATTATCACACACAGTAAATAAGGAACTTATCAACACTTTAAAGAATATTGCTCGCTAAAATTGAGGACAAATTATTAATGTGAATTTGAAATTGTTGTTGTCGATAAAATGTTGATGTTATCTGAGATTAAATATATGGGCGCACTATCTCTCATATTATCATCGTGATATTTATCGCATTTGAATTGCAGTATAAGGTTACAATTATTATTATTATTATTATTATTACTCATTTCATTTGTATTACCACTATCTCATATTATTATCCTGATATTTATCGCATCTGAATTGCAATATAAAGTTGCAATTATTATTATTACTCATTTCATTTGTAGTACCACTATCTCATATTATCATGATATTATAATTATTCATTTCATTTGCAGTATCACTATCTTATATTATTATTATTATTCATTTCACTTGTGGTATCACTAAAATGTTCATGAAATAATTTTTAACGATGATTTCATGTTTTGTCAAAATTTCTTAACAAAAGAATTTTAAGACCTTTCCAAATATGAACAAATGCAAAAAAAAAAAAAAAACGAAAAATAATGGCGATGATATTGATATTGCTTTAACTTAAAGAAAAAAAAAGAGAAAAAGATATTTTGGATAAGCAATAAATAATCTATGTGATCAATAAGTTTATCAAAAAAATTTATTTCTGAAATGATTCCAATTAACCAGGGATTTTGATAACAGGATCCAAATTTAGATCGACATTCAATTATGGTATTTTTCACACATCACCTATAAACAACGTCCCAAACTTCAATTGACAATGTTTTATTGTCCGTCACTGAAACACCAGGTAACTTGACTCAGTTTTTGATGTCATCCATATATTCAGTTTTTGGTGTCCTCCATTTCTATCAGATGAATAAATTACATCACACAATAAGCTTATTTGACCTATCGATTAACCAATACATATTAACATATTAAGATAGTCTCTTTAACTGACAACAAAATTTTAGTTCCTTTTAATCTGATTGACAATTTTTCAAACTTAATCTGTGAGCATTTAAAATAATACTATATTTCTGTATCACCACCACCGCAGGCTATTCCGTCTTCAAATCCACCTGATCAACAGTCATTTGAAACAGATGATGCGTCAGGACCCCGTAGAGGCTAAAATTTATCTTCATTATGACTCATTCATATTATGGTAATGTTTGTGATTATGGGCAACTCCTGTATATAATTGGACTCCATGATATTTAAAAACTGTTAATCTTTGGGCTATCGTTTATCAATTTGTCTTTTTTCATCGGGTTATAAATACACAAAAATATCGATGAACAAAAATGAATAGATAAATTAAATTTTAATTGTTACTTATACCAGTGAGTAGCATAATTGTTTGTAATCATTGATTGCCGGCAATACGCTTTTTCACAAATCTATAGCTAAATACCATAACAAACATTATACATATCAGGATAAAATAACATCCGTAAACGAAGAACTGAAATATGTTTATGTATTTTTTTTTTTTTTGCAATACAATCAGTGTTTGAATTAGTATTTGAAAATTCATTTTTATATAGATGTCATTCAAATCCATTCGAATCACTATTTGAAAATTCATTTCTATATAGATGTCATTCAAACTCCATTCATTATCTATCTCTATTTATTTTTGAAAAATTATCATTTCCTAATTGAACCATAGCTAATGTATTTTGAGGATATTATTTGATATTAGAAAGAAAAAACAAAATATACTCCAGCAAATAATAATGAATAATGCGCTAATTTCAATTAGGGCTAATAAAATGTAAATTTTACTGGGCTAATAAATGTAAATAAAATGTAAATGTAAATAAAAAATGAAATATAAATTTGGGCTAATAAAATGTAAATAACAAACCTACGCTAATTAAAACGGAAATAAAAAACCTGATTTCGGATTGATAATGAGAAACCATTTTTGTCTGCTACCGCGAATGTAAGAATAGTTTGTAGAAATAAAGCCAGAAAAGTATTCCAACCAAATACCAATCCATAACTTGCAGAATCTAACTGTATTGCAATGTTTGAACTAAATTCAAAACTGTGAATTGAAGGCATATTACTAAAACTACACAACTTCTCCAAATACACGTTTCACTTCAAATATTCTTTTTTTTTATAACAGAATTAATCGAATTGATTAATTTAAAAGAATAGCTGTCAGCACAGAAGTAAGAGTGGCAATATTGCAAAAGTGAAATTACAAATGTAATGTTTTAAATGTATGTGACAAAAATCTTTAATAAACTCATCTGGAACAAATAATTATTTATATATATAAGTCAATAAATAATAAGTTAATAAATAACAAGTTAAATCAAACAACAGTAGTTTATCTGATGAATAAAAATATTTTGCATTGCTAATTAGCTTAATAAATAATAGCAATAAAACTGACCTTGCAACTGCTAGCAGTAAATGATAAATAGTTATCACGATAACATAAAGTATGTAAGTAACATAAATAATTTCTGTTTGTGACATAATAATTACGAATACAGCGATAAAGGCTGACGTAACTAGCAGTACGTGTTCACCCCATTTTGACCAATTCACATTTATATATTGTATCAGAAAGCTAATTAATGCTCCTATGAACAAAATTTGATAAATCTTAAATTGCCTTTTTTTTTTCAGTTCTTGCAAAGAAGTATAGACCCAACCAACTTATCCAAATAGCAAATTAAATTTTTTTCATTTTTTTTTTAAACTTATCCTTATACCATTAACAAGCACTTTGATTTAATCTAATGTACACATTGTCAAAAATACAGTAATTGAACTAGTCGAGAAGATATGAATGAAAGATGAAAAAAAGTCTGTAGATATACCTACCTGTAAAAGTATTGGCACATTCGGTAATACCATTGTAAGTATCAGAAGATGTTTGCATCGTAGACCATAATGTTTGTACATAGTTCATGATCTTAAATAAAAATTTCAACCACCTTACTAAATATATTCAATACTGCAAAAGAACAAAATCACAAAAATTTTACTGGAGTGTTTTTTTTTTTTTTTTTTTCTTTACTGGAGTGTTTTTCAAACACTGAATATAATAAAAATAGATGCCATAACAAAAATATATTACCTGAAAAATACCACAGCTAGTCAATGCCCACCAAATGCTCCATTTTAGGACAGTTTTATTGCGCTTGAAAATTTTAAATTGATACCAAATTGTCCGAAAATAAACGACAATTTCATTGTCAGCATTGTTAACATTTAGTATGGAATCATTGTCAACAGCATTTGGTATGGAAGAACTAAAATTTAAATAAAATCACATTCCAAAAAATGGTCCATTGTGAAAAGTAATGGAATTGAAGAAAACACTGTTTGAACAATTTTAGAATTTACCAGTAACAACAGCTGTTGGCAAAGAAAAAAAAGGAAATGACGAGAATGAAGGCAAGATGTTTAAAATAAAGAGCCTAGCAATTTTCTTTTAATCCATAACTTTTTTCAAATGTTCGTTGTTCGTTCTTTTGCAATATTCCTTCTGGATTTATTGTAATATGAGAAAGTTTAGATATCTCGTCAACAGTTTTAATTGGTGGTAGATTAATAGCAATTCCAACAACAACACAAAGTGAACCAAATGATATCTGCAAAAAAATAACTGTCACACAAATGTTGATACAGTAACAAGCTTTAAATATTTCGAGATTTCAAGAATAATGAACAAGCAAAATTATCACATAAATGTTAATACAATAAGCAATCTAACATGCGTTAACCTGTATTATGGTTTTCTGAAAGTAAATAGTATTCTGCATTTCAATATGTTCAGATCTACCTCCTCAGGCATATTTAAAATGATGTGGAAAAAGTACTATGCAAAGAAGATTTGGGAAGCAATTTAAAAAAAAGTAACTTAAAGCAATTTTAAAGGAATATTAAATTAAAAGCATTTATAAAAAAAATAGTAAAGTTTTACTTATAAAGGAAAGGGTAACTACACTACTAGAAGAAATCAAAAAAAATATATATATATATATGTAATCGAATATATATATATATATATATATATTTAGTAATAATTATATATATATATGTAGTCGAAAAATTAGAAATTGCTGAATTAAAAAAAAATTATTTACTTGATTTAAAAGAAGATATGAGCCATATTCGAATGAGATGAGGAACTGAGCAAAACCAAAGGAAAGAAATTTTCCAACAAAAGCAGCAGCTCGTATATAAGATGTAATAAGCTTATAATATTCTTTGTTTACCACTGCATACATATACGAATAATAAGCTATTTCAGAAGCTGATGCTAATCCTGTAATAATAAAATGAAATAGTAATTTTACATAATTGATGCTGATATTAGACAGAGAAAATGCTTTAAATTTAAGTCTATTTAAAATTGTTATTTTAATAGTTATGTATTAAATGTATTAGAATACGGATGAATGAATGTATTAACGGAAAGATTATTCATAAGAATCTGTTACAGAAAGGTTATTCGTATGAACTATTAAAGAATGGTCATTCATATGAACTCAAAGCAATTTTTTATGCAAATATTTTAATGTGAGTTATACTGAAAAGAATGATACATGTAATTATATTTCAATTTTATACAATTAATTTGTAATGTTGATTGTCCCAAAGTATTGATTATATTTTCTCAAAATATTAAAAGTGGTTTTGATGTTAACGTTTGAAGCTTCTTTATCTTTATTAGCATTCCGTTTAAACCACCATGGTTACGAAAAATGACAAATCGCCCAGTGTAACAATGTAATCTTTCCTTCATGCAGTCTATGACTATATTGTTGATCCTTTGTAGAACTCTATAGTATAGTGTAAACTTCTCTCGAAATTTATCATTAATCTCGCTATAAAAGAGATGCAGTCAAATCAAGTTTTCAAGTTTAATTCATCAACATGTTCACTTCTATCCGCTCCAGTTTGCTCTTCGAGTTCTCTTCAAACTATCAAGGATCTAAGTGAAAAATTTCGTCTTCATTATTCATCTATGTGGGTTATTATACAAAATAAATATACACCACGATATCATGAGTAATATGTGTTACTTGTGTGTCCATCAGTTGTCCATTTAGTGCCACCAATCGATTAAAACTTCATTGGACACAACAACAATAGAACCAAGAGCTATGGATCAATTGAATAGTATCATAATGTTAGTTCAGTTGCTTACGAGTTTAGTAACCGTTCTGATTCTTTGCTTTAGAATTATTAAATTTCTTTTGTTCTTTTTTGTAAATAATAAATATTGCTGATCGCATCCATGTTAGCGGATAACTACTAAGAAGGTATTTAGTCAGTAAAATTTATAATGACCATTATAAAGTAGCCATGAAACGATTGCGAAAAAAGAAAGTGAGCTACTAGAACTAATTGAATAATCCTATCTTGGTATTTCCATATTTCCTCATAAATGAACTGAGTGAAACAAATTTTTAATGATATTCAGTATAATTGTAAAATAATAATACCAAAAACGATTTGCATAATTTGCATATGCCAAACAGTTTTACCCCATAGCAGCAATGCCCATGTACCAAATAAGCTCAAAGCTTCCAATATAATAATCAACCGATACCGTAAAATATCAGTCAAAAAAAATATTGGTACCTGGAAATACACTTTTTTAATTTTAACAATTTCAAGAGTTCGAATTATCCAGGTTAATTATTATATGGATTATATTGATTAATTGCTATGTTCATTTCTACCTATCATTGACAGCTAAAATGTCTAAAAATGAACAAATTCAAAAATACCTGGAAATATTCAATTTTAACTTTTTTAAGTGTTGAATAATAATTCGGTTATTTACTAGAGATTATCTTGGTTAATTACTATGGATTGTATTGGTTAATTACTATAGATTATATTGGTTAATTACCGTGTACATTTCTAACCTATCACGGATGGCTAAAATGTACTAAAAGTGAACAAATTCAAAATTTGAAATTTAATCATTTGATTAGATCAAATTTGAAATGATTTGAAATTACTAAAGGAAGTGAAAACGTACTAAAAAGAACAAATATGAGTATGTCCAGAATGGATAAATTTCACTATATAGCTGAGTATCAGTGAAATTTTTAAAGGATGAAATGAGGTAGGGAGTGAGGAAAGGTGTTGCTGGCCGGAATTCCTTTGCTACTCCATATGCACATAAAAGGACTGTTGTAGCTTTCCAGTGCATGTTATATACATTCACCGGTAATGTATCTGAAAATGAAAATACTGGATAGTTAAATTCCGAGATTCTGGAACCATTCATCTCATTCTTGTTTTAATGAACTGCTTGTTCGAAAAAAAAAAAAAAAAAAACCACAAAGTAATTGTATTTGAGGGAAAAAAAAACCGGTAAATATTAAAAATACCGGAAAAGATG
>JARVGP010001579.1:0-14129 GCA_029876185.1 Mansonella ozzardi | reverse complement strand
ATCCCGAAATATTTTAAACATCCAAAGGTTCGGAAATATCCCTGTAAAATTAAGACAAGAAGGAAGTTTTAACATATAGCAACAATTAAGCAAAACAAAAGCAAACCTTAACACAACCCTTGCCACCTGTATAGACATGTCGATTTTGATGTGAGATTGTTACTGCGCAAACCACTTCCCCGTGTTGCAAATCATGGACTTTACGTGCCATACGCGGTATACCTGGCCCCATCAGTGCATCTTGTGGAAATGCTACTGGTTGTAGCTGTCCGCCTTCTATTGTTTTGTAACTGTAAGCAGGCTTTCCGTTTGATATCGCTCCAGCCTGACTCATTCCAGCCATGAAACGAGCTTGTGCATGTGGATCTAACATTGCGGGTAAAGCAGCTCGTCCAGCAAAAGAAGCCAGGGCTGGATTACCGAGCACTGATGAAGCCATAGATGCAATAGCATCCGCTGATGTAAGGGCATTCGAAATTCGTGCTTTGCCAGGAGTCGAATCTCCCGATGACATAGAATGAGTGCTTTCCCGACCATCTTTTTTCAAATTCACACCATTGGTTACTGACGGATCATCATTTTGCACATCGATCTCTAAATCACCATCACCGTCTTCTGATTCGACCTAAAAAATGATAATCAGCTAAAACTTAAAATTTTCCCTTATCCTAGAAAACAATCAGCTATTCTCTGACTGAACCCAGAGAGTTTAAAGAAAATATTGTAAGATTTTAAGAAAGTGTTAAATTCCTTTAAAAAATTCATATAAAACATACGCTTTTTTCTAAACTCGAGAAAATAACCTTTACTCTTTTCTGACTTGTCTCCGGTGTACTAGAACGAGGTCGTGATGCTCGACTGGAATTGCGATCATCATTTTTTTCTTCTGGTTTAGCTCCCAGTCCAACTGCTGCAGCCGCAACAGCAGCTATAGGATGAAAGGGACCTTGAGCTGCCAGACTCATAGGAGCAGCCATACCCATACCAGGTAGCATCGCTAATTGTTGCTGTGCATGTACTTGGCTTCCAATAACCTAAAAATGCTTTTCAAGAGAGTAAATAAATATAAAATTTACATGAATAAGTAGGAAAGCTAGCTTATCGTGTCAGTCTGGAATGTGATAGAAATAATCAAAGTGTTCAGACCACCTCACATGAATGAAGAGATCATGTATGACGCCTACACTAAAACTACTTTACCTTCCCAAATGTCGCACAACAAATTTTAAAAAAGAATCGAACACTATTTTGATTATATTATTTCGATATTTTTACTAGCAAAAATTAATTACATACATGATAACAAACAGTGTCCACAGATACTATAGAGATGTAATATGATCACCTGATGTAATTCGGCCATGCTGATTTGCCTAGCACGTTCCATAGCCGCAAGAGCTGACTGCTGATGTTCGGCCGGAAGTAGCGGAATAATCTGTGACAGAATAGCATTGTATCGTTTGGCAATTTCTGTCTGCTTATGCATTTCGACATTTAAACCGTAGCTCATCTCATAGTACATCATGTAATGTCGTTGCATCGCTTCTTTTTCTTGGGACAGCTTTTCAATTTCCACCCGTTGCTGTTGCACCTGCGTTTGGATGAAATTATATTCCTCTTTTATTCGTTCCAGGTGATCCAAAATTGTCATCTTCATGGTTTGGTGTGGAGTACCCTAAAAAAAGCATTTTCGTAATTCGCGCACAAAAAGTTGATTTGCTTGATATCCACTTGAAATTGTAAAGATGCATTAATTAGTGAAGCAAATTATCTCTATGTAATATACAGAGAGGCTTCAACAGAACGACTTCCAAAAATTTAAAAAGTAACAAACAAAATGCCATTGATAATAACATCGAAGCAAAATAAAGTCTAATCAATCCCACTTTCTAAACTGACTTCCCACAAATCTTAAATTTTTTTTGAAAATCATACAGCAAATAATTCCCGTAATATTCACAAGATCTATTTTTATATTCACGTAAAACTCTTTTATGACATTCATTAGCTTCTGACTGCAGGAAAATCTTTTTGAAATATTCACAGCCTTGACTTGTTTAAAGAATCACTACTTTTTACTCAGACTTTGAAGAATCATAATAACAAACGTTATAAACCTTCAACCAATGCATAAGCTGCGCATGATTCCAGAAGTTCCTAACTGTGTCATACATAACGAATAATAGATCACATTGAAGTGAATGCAGTAATTCTGAATTAAATTAATTCGGGAATATAGTTAGTAACGTTTACCTCTCTAAAAATATCACTATAAAGGTGCAAATTTAAACTGATAAACCTTTTTGTTATTTTCCAAAATGAATGCTTTGCCACTCGTTTAACATAAATAAACTTTGCACTGCAAATAAACATTGCCTATCCCACAGATGAATGATTTATTATTTAGATGATAGGAACATGTTAAAAGAATTTGGAAGATCTCTATCCATTGATAAACGACAAAAGGGATATTTCTCAAGACAAACGATACACCTTCTGATGTTTATTTTAAAAATCTAAAAAAAGTGAATGTCTTTTATGTTTGGGAAAATGTGCAGCAAAAACTAATAGATTGCTTTACGTCTTCAATCAAAACGTATTCAGGATCCCATGAATTGCTGCTACGATTTAACCTTAGATAACAATAAATCATCCACTGATGCGCAGTTCTACCATTGTTCACTGTTACTTTAAAAGGAGTAAAAATCGAATTATTTGAAATCACTACCCTTCCCATATTATTGTCTTTTGTATGCCTGAATAGCTTTAAAGTAAATTATTTTCGAAAGCTTTAATGAATTCCATCACTCTGTTGACAGCTTCTCAATGAACTGAAACAGAGCAGGAATGATTTCAAATGAAATCTAACACTTTCAATTTTCTCAAATATTAATAAACGTAATCTGTTATGAAATGAACAAGAGAAACGTTGAAGGACGAAGTCAAGAACAAAATGATCTACAATTTTTCTCAAGACTAGATAATGGAAACAAATAAAAAGTAATTAGTTTGCGAAAAAAAGAAATGAGAAGTTAATGACCTGCCCAAGCAATCATTATATCAAATTTATTACAGTTCAAAAATAATTTCATCCAACTGACTTTCAAAAGCAGCCAGGACAAGGAAATAGTGTGTAGGTGCAAACCTGAAAGTGCATTACACTTTCGTCGTAATAACGCACATTCCATTTACCTTGTGTCCATCCTCATAATCAATTGCATTGAACGACTAGATGATATTAAGCATGGAATGATTTTGAGAAAACTCAATTTAGCATTGTTACACATTTCTTTTCTTCCCTCAACTGCAGAAGCAACTCCTTATTGAAAAGCAGTGCTTCACAACTGGAAAACTGGCAACAAATGTCTGCACTTTACAATCTCTTCTATCATTAATCGTGCTTTCAATTCCAAACAGATGTTATGTTGAAAAAAAAATTGCCTAATTCGGCTTTTGAAACAATATTGAAATTTCATGACCGTACAAGAAGACTTTTTTACTTCTCTTCAATGTTAAAACTATCAACGCTTTTATAATTCTTTTAATTGCTTGAATTCAAGTAGCTGAAAATAAAAAATACTTGAAACACAGAGATGAAATTTGCAGCAGGCAAAGATTACAGTGTTCTGTTTATGTATGCTTACTGCCGAATTCTAATATTAGTGTAATGACAGCACCGTAAATCAATTCATAACTTTATCGTTCACAACTTTTTCGCCCAGAATAAGAGAAGATGACAAATCGGTCTAAAATGACGAAGACATCGATAGACATCTAATATTTATACGGTGAACCATCACCTTCTCTCCTTCCCTCATCCCCGTCCTTTGCATTGATCCTTCCTTTTTTCTCCCTAGATGATTTATTGGACCATTTTAGGGAACCAATGCAGTTCACATTAATTAATTAATTAGTAGCGTTACATTTTGTTTCAGTAGACTGTGTGCTTCCGATGGGTAACAATAATGACAGCACGCACTTAAGTGCCTTCCTAACCTACTCCAACAATCCCATTTAAAGAAAGGGTTCAAAAATATCCCCAAAGGAACCTAATCATGGCCATATATCTTCCACCAGATAGATCAGCTTCCTCCAAACAAAAGATTCCTATCTGTTAGAGATGCACAATGACCCATTCATTAATAAATGAACCACTTATTCTGGCCTCTTACTCTAAGCTATTCTTTGAACATCGACGCTACAGCTGATATGGTTCTGTGTTATTATAAGACATATATCGTATAATATCAAATAAATCAAGGAATGACAAACAAGTCAAAAAGTGAACGTCATATAGACGAAACAGATCAATCATAACTATTGAACTGCTCTTCGAGTATAGTTCATCTAAAATTATGGCTAATTATTAGTACGATTTCTGGCCATATGTTTTTGTTGAAGCGAAATAATTAATTATATTGGAATGAATGAATCATTCAGCGATAAATTAATAATTTGGAAATGTTTACTTTCTATTTAAATGATATCTAAATTACACACACACACACACAGAGACAGACACACGTAATGTTTACTTAGAGTACAATGCAACGGTAATGTGAGAAGCAGTACTGTGCAGACACACTGACATCACAGTGAGAGGGCAAAAACAATGAGAAAAGTTCAGCAACAATGCATGGATTAAGAGAGGATCCATGCACATGTACACATGCTTAATTCATAACAATTGCAGAAAAAGGAACTCAATTGAAAGGGTAATATTGTTTTATGAGTGTATGTATATGCATTGCCGTGTGTCTGTCTATGTGTGTGCGTCTCTCTCTCTATCTATGTATGTGTGTCTTCATCGAGCATGAGTAAATCTGTGCGGATATATATGTATATGCATTCCTGCGTCTGTCTCTGCGTGTGTGTGTGTATGTATGTATATGTGTGCATGTGCGTGCGTACATATATATGTATGTGTGTGTGTGTGTGTGTGTATGATTGCAGAGGACATAAAAGTATAAAAAAAAGCAGAAGAGAAGAAGAGAAGAGTGCTGAACGGATCGGCCGGATGGTATTAGCATAGCCTGCGGTGTGCCGGTCCAATGAAGCAGCAGTACCGAGTTGCGGACGGGGGTGAATGAGAGAGATAGATCCCGCCGCACATCGAATCAATATGAAATTTGCGAGTTGTTTGGATGGATGTAAATTGTCCAACCAACACTCACTGCAACATCAAAGTGTCTTCTACTGTGTCCACCACACACACTGATTGACTGACTGACTTCTTTCTTCACAAATATTGCATGCATTATGCATATGTTAACTCTAATCCTCCAGCAGCAGCAGTAGTAGTGGTAGTAGCATCTTCTATGATATGAAGGGAAGGAATCAATGAACCGATACATGAACATAGCATGCGGCATAGATGAGAGATGAATTGTCATAGCCCAGCCCACGCACACAAGAGGACACGAAAGGGCTGGCTGGTAGATTCCCTTTCAAGGCTCTCCCTCTGCTCCTTTCAACACCTCCACAAAGAACTCTTGAGTGACTGTGACTGTGACTGACTCTCCCATCATCCATTTTTGTATTCAGGCCAGCCATACAAAAGCCATCATTCGAACTTTGCCATAATATTCCTTCCAAGTAATTGAGTAAAAAGTTAAACAGTCAATATATTAGAGCGAGGATCAGATCAATCGTAGTTACGATGAAACGAAGACATCTGTGAAAGAAACAATTAATTGCTTTCAACGATACAAGCAACCTTCACTGCACTTCATTGACTACCGATAGCGAAATATCCCTCCAATTCTCATTAAACTACAGATACAAATTCAAATCTGTTTCCCATTAAACTGCATCATCATCTCACATTGTATTTTATATGTTCAACTAAACTGAAACATTTTACTGCAGATGCTTCCAATATTCAACTATAATCAATGACCTCAACATTCCGTTTTCTTTTTGCTTTTGCTTTTGCACAAGTGACAGCTATAAATGGAACTTTTCTGTCCAACTTAATTTCGGATGAGCTCACATATTGTCACTAAAAGATTTCTTTGAAAGTAGAGAAATGAAAAGAAATAAGTCAGTGTTGAGGATAGAAATTTAGAAGGAAATAGAATGGTTAGAAAGAATATGAATCGCAATGGAATGTGCAAGTAAAATTTCCCGCAAACACGAATTACATGAGTTTTGATAACTCGGAAGCAATCATTATTTATGAGAAATGTATGCGGAAGGGAAGAGAATCCATACAATGTAAAATCTTATCTGCTCGAAACAACTTCAATCGGTTTGTATAACCACTACCAACCATCAACTAATCGGGGTTATACAAACCTAACAGCCGAAAATCATTGAATGAATCAACAACTACTAAACACTGTTAACGTATCAATTTGTTCAAATAATGTTCCTGTACTGAAAGATGCTATAAATTACTGTAGGACCCAAGGACTTCTAATAATCACAGTTTAAATTGATAATAAAGCTTAACGACCTTGGACTGAACTATTTTTCATCACAATCAAAAAATTGCAGTCAAAAAATAACTTTNATCACAGTTTAAATTGATAATAAAGCTTAACGACCTTGGACTGAACTATTTTTCATCACAATCAAAAAATTGCAGTCAAAAAATAACTTTAGAATGCCACGATTTTCTAATTAAAACTAGCTACTGCAGCTAAAACAAACTAAATTAGGTAGAAAATTAAGATAAAATTCCAAAAAAAAAATATATATATATATAAGATAGTGTAGATCGTTGAAGAATTAATTAGCAATTTGGAGCATCTGAAACTATTGATTACAATAGTTGAGAACACATGAACACATGATCTTACAAAAATAATCAAGCAAAAATTCTAGAATACTTCCTTTGTTTAAAACATTCTTTAAAAAAAAGAATCTATTAACAATATGCTCGAAAAAAAAGATTTACGCTAACCTTCAAAGTGTCCTTGCGTACATCGTTTCGTTTACGGACTTTAGCAATCCAACTTGATGCAGCCATCCGGATTTGTTTCCCTTTTTAACCAGCAAATACCAATTTCCATTGGTTCATGTAGCAATGTCCAGCAATTAGATGAACATTCCAAACGAATGATAATGAGCTGCAAAAATATCAAAATTTAATATTAACTCAAAATTTCTTATGAATGATAAACGTTTCGCGCGCTAATGTGTACCAATTGAAAAGCATAACTTTTAAATCTTTTACGGTAAATATTTCAAAGAAAGCTGATAAGTAAGAAATTCTTGCGAGAAGTAAAGGATATATGAGATGAAAACTCACCTGAAATTTGCTATATACTATGAGACAATGGAACAATGAAGTGAAGAAATAACAAGCTAAAGGATTTAGAACAAAGATGAAGTGGGAATAAGAGCCTGTTAGGAGATAGAAAGCCCATTAATATTGCTAATCTAGTCCAAGAAATGGAATAGATTTGCAAGTCAGCAAAAGATGCTAGCATAAAACTATAATATCAATATGCTACTCATCTACCGAAAACATGTCAGCATTAAAATGCATTTTAATGGATTCAATAAATGGTATAAACGAATGAGAAATATATTAAAGAAGATATATAAACCTCCCAGTAAGACAGTCTCATTTTTACTGTTCCCATAACTAAGCTGCAAATGCTCAACATCAGAGCTAATTTTATCACAATAAATAAAATCTGATGGTGTTATTACTTGGAGAAAAAAAAGGGAAAACTTGCAAGGCAGATTATTAATTATAAAAATAGAAACATTAATAATCTCCGAGGACCCTCGTCTGTTTTTATAAGTAACTTTTTCATTGTGGGAGACAATTCAAAGTTCTTCAATCATTAGCCTTTTCATCTCTGTTGTTTATATCGGAATGGTCATCATCAAATCAGCATCCTCTGTTATACTTTACTAAGAGTACTTATAACTCATTCAGCACTCTTCGATTAAAAGAATTCTATTAGTGCCATCATTGGCATTCCCCTTAACTTTAATTCGTACAAGTTCATCAAATATCGGTGATCCTTAATGATAAGCAAAAATAGCTTGGATCAAAAACAATCTGAATTGTATGCAATTAACGAATGATTTCACCCGTACCTTTTCCAAGTATTTGGGGACAATCACACTGCAAATTCAGCTGAAAAATCAGAAGGTGAAAAACAAGAAAACTTTAAGATAAACATAAATGTTGAGAGATACATGAATATTTATGTTACTCAAAAATGTAAGAATAAAAATTAACACATTGGAAAATTTCAAGAAAAAAAAATATCTTAAAACAGAAAGCACAGAATGGATAGAAATCTAAAAGAGCTCACATAACTACTTCTGTAAAAACATTAACTACTTTTTATGGAAACTTCTTGGAATTTAAAAAAAGAAACTGAAACTTAAATCACGTGACTCCATGCATAGATACCTCTTTTTCTTTCCCCGTACTTTTTCAGTCCTTTAAGTTTCATCGGCCAGTAAAAAAGGGAATACCAATCAATAATTTAACTAAAGGGTGAGAAAATCATCGTTTATTTTAAGAATTTCAAATCCCTTTCTTCCTTGCTTATCACCTACAAAAACTTTGACAAATAAATTCATAGCCTATATAGTGGGATAAATGTTTGTTTTTTGCTCATCTCAGCCCCAAAAGATCAACCTATAAAGCCATAATAAATCAAAAAGGAACTACGACATAAAGTCCATCCCTATCCTTCCACTAAAGTTATGTTTTCATGAAAAGGAGAATTAATTCATAAAGTAATTCGAAAAATCAGAAACGGAAAGCTGTAATTTCGGTTTAAAAATCATTAAAATTGTGTCAAGAAAGTTATTAATGGGGAATAAAATAATCAGAGGATGAGACAAAAAAGATTTGGAAGTGGGAATGTCAAGGAAATATGGACGTGATGATGAACGAAGGCGACAGGAAAACAAATGGAAAAAGAATTACACTCGGAACGACGAACTACGCATTTCTTCAAAAATACTAATATATATTCTGTAAAGTAAATGCAAAACAATTACAGTTTACTACTATTAATACCGTTGTGTGTCGAAGATGCAGCCAAGCATCAAAAAATGTTTCCATGTTTTTACCATGTTTTTTAAGTCTTCCGATAAAAAAACGCAAATCTAAAACTTACCACTGCCACCAACAAATTCTGGCAGAATGGCAAAACCTTGAAAATTACCCTCAATTTCCAATAAAACCTGAAACTACAACGTAATATTGAAATTTTGAGAAAAATATTACTGACAGATAAGTAAATCTTCATTCACTTCAAGAAATTTTTGGAAAAATTTGACAGAAATATAAAGAAATGTCTAACTACTATTAACAGTTACTATCAGCGCCAATAAGACTACACATATTTGGGATATGAAGAGGAATTTATCATTGTATGTGCATGAGAATTGTATACTGCTTCAATTTTGTATATTGACTGAGAGCATGTCCTACGAGACTAGAAAAATTTCATATACATAACATGAAATACACTGCTCTGCATCAACAGCAGCAATGCAAGATTTCGTATCTTGAAATCTTGATTCAAGACAAATTCCCAACAAAAACATCATACAAATTCTCGGAAGATACAAATTTTAAATCACCCAATAAATTACTAACATACTTCAATATTTAACTCTTCTTGCGGCAAACTGATAAATAGCACTATCCAAAGAGCTGGTGCGATATGATTAATATAAGTTAGTTGAAATATAAAAATGAACTAGCATTTCTGGAAAGTAGAAATATTTACTGAGCTTCAACCTTAGAACTTTTGAAGCATCATCGGTATACAGCTGAAAATTAATAAAATAATTCCCAGTTTCGTTTGAGATTGATTGCACAGAACTCTCCAAAAGAAAAAAAATTACAAAAATAATGGCTGTGTCTCAAAAAAAGCCTAGAGGCTATACTAACAAACCCATTAATATCTTCCTCCCAATCTCAAAAGAAATTTTACAGAAATTACAAAACATAAAATATCGTTGAGCAGTGAAACCACTGATAGGCAAAAATTACAGATCAAATGCGATTATTTTGATTTTATTCAACTTCTCACATGAAAAAAAAAAGAAACACAATTTATAGAAATAAGCATTGATTCTCATCAAGATAAGAAGACAATTTTACAAAATGTCCACATTTCAGTTACTTGGATCTCGACAGCTTTGTAAGATGTCAATGGATGACATTTAGCTATAATCGCATCACGACAAGAAGCAATCTGAATTGCTCTTTAAATATATACCAGATCATTGCACTGATTTGTCCTGCTATCTATAATTCAGTAAGATACTGACAAACCGTTTTCGAGCTTTAGTTTAACATCGACAAGGACGCTCAATAGAAGTGCACTTAACCATCAATTGCCAGCAGCATTTTGAATTCTAGAACATCGTACCACAATAGTCAATTTAAGACCAATGAAAATCCATACTTTCATTCATGTAACTTACAGCATCGCAGTTCTTTTCGTCCTGAAATTCATTACTGATATATCATGTAACTTGGTCAAATCTTTAATTTATTTCCGATGTAAGTAGTTAAAAAATTACAAACCATTTTAATCTGCATAGCTTTTTACACATTAATGTCACGGATTTCCAAAAGAACTCCGCAAAAAATGCATGGTTAGTAATTGCAAAGTATAAAAATCAAATTTACCGCTGACTTTGTCTACTTTTTACTTATAGACCACATTCGGCACTTAAAAAACTCCATGAGGGAAATGGCCAAAACTACATGTAATTTTGGAAAAGTATCATTTAGCTGCATATAAAAACAGTCATCAAGTCCATTCCTTAAAATTTAATAATCACATCAAAATTTCTTTCCTATAAACCGAAACCTTCATATATACAAAGAATAGCAACTGTACAACTGAACTATATGAGATATCACTGCAAATATATTAATGCATCATTCAGTCTAAGCAGAATGAAGTAATAACCTCAGAGAAATTCCAACAAAGTGTTACCTTAAGACTATAAAAATACATCCATGTTTATATTCGGAAATTTCTTAATTAATTAGCATTAACTAATTTTAAAAGTACATATTGTGACAAATCTAGAATAGAATTTACAGATTAGAAAGAATTTGAATGTGATTTTCTAATCAATAGCAATTAAATGATGGTACAAGATAAACTTGGGCTGCGAATGACAAATGACAAAAAGCTTCTTCTAAACATGAATGATACTACAGCTACATTTCTATTCAGTTAATTCATTCCCACATTCATCCCATCATTAAAGCAAACATTGAAAAAACAGAGGTCAGGAGGTCTCAACAAGAGGTCAGGAGGCGCTCGTTTTCCACTTAATTAGTCTATTTAATGAAATACAACCAATTCTAGCGATTATTTTCATTCTCTTCATTCTTTCTCATTAGGACTATGACATTAAAAGTAACATCATTTCATACAAATAAGTAATGCAATTGATAATAAATGACATTGAATAGAATAAGCATAAAACGTTGCACATAAAGGATAAAGGAAGCAATCAATTTGAATTTAGTATTTAATTAGTTGAAAAAATGCAATTTTAAGGATTTGTTGCAGAGAAAAGCCTCAAAAGCTAATAAAAAAAATAAAACTGCGAATAGAAGCAAATTTTTTAATTTGCAAACTCTGTTGCAATATCATTGCAACAGAGTTTAGGAATCGGCTACACGACCTAATTTTCTTACAAAGAGCAAATGCTGATTGTTTTGTCTCCATAAAAAACTGGTTTATTTCCCGCCAAAAAAAAAAAAAATTATCTTTCAATTAATTCAAAGTAATAAGAAGTAATTTACACTGCTATAAATTAAAACAATGTTGAAGCAAGCAGAACTCTTAATTGAAACGAAAAGACAGCTGGAATTTTATTGATAAACACAATGGTTCAAAATATTAACTAAGTAATAAAATAATGATAAAAAATGAAGCTTTTAATTAGATAATATTCAAGCACTGGAAGAGAAAGTTTGAGAGTGATAATGACTTGCAAGTAGAAGGAGGATAAGGATGTTATGTTAATGAGGTACAAATATGTTGTTGCTTTGTTGGAAACATTGTTGTTTCAGAATTGCTGCTAATAATTAGAAATATCAATTAGGAGGTGAAAGATATACATATATGGAGGAGGAGGAGGAGGAGGAGGAAGAGGCAATTACATGAAGAAGTAAATAATGTGATGGGACAATCAGTAAATTGGCTGTAATGCACTAATACAAATAAATGAACTATGGCAATGTTACCCGGGCACATATGATAAATTGTTACCCGTACGACTCCTCCTTCTCTTTCAACCGCTAATCCTTTCCTTTTTCCTAATACTTCTATAAGCAATCCTTTCAAATGGATAAGTGGAGGGCCTCGTCTCGTAATGAGAGATTCTCGATAGCGCGCAGATGTGTGAAGACGGAAGGGAAGGGCCAATTGGAAAATTGAATTTCAATGAGAGCTATACATATACATGTGCTCTGAAATAGCCATTCTTTTCAAGCTTTTTACAGCTTTCTTAAACTAAACCACAATCTCATAAAACATGTTAGCTAATAGTTAAATGTCACTCATTCAACTTTTTTTTTCATTATCCAACCAAAGGTATCTATCACACACGCAATACTATAAAATATAATAAAGTTGCATACATTTTTTTTTATTACAAACTTGAAAAAAGATGATTGAGTAAGGACATCTCTCAAATTTCACTATTATAAAGTAATTAAAAAAAAATGTATTAAAATTGAAAAATAGCTATTAGCAGAAATATTTCAAAGATTTACAAATGAATTGATGAATGAATGAAAAGCAGAAAGATGGGCAAAAGATGATAGAATAATTGCATAAATAATTAGTAATCTTCACAACGGTGCTACTAGTTGGCACTAATATAGATAGAAGCTGCAAAAATGAGTGACATTGATTACTTATCCTGGAATACTGTGTGTGTGTGTGTGTGTGAGAGAGGTACTTGACGAATATAAATAAATTATAAGAGACAAATTGAATGGAGAGCAGTGGTCGCCGTTCTGTAAATGCAGGAAGCGGCATGGAAAAAAAAGGCTCAAAGAGTCATTCATTCATTCATTCACTCACTCACACTCATTCACTCACTCACTCACATCACATCATTCAATGCCTCATCTCATCGACAAATAAACTTATTGAAGTGTGATGATAATAGCAACTGAATTGTTAGTTATCTCACATATGTATGTGTATGTGTGTGTGTGTGTGTGTGTGTGTATGCGTGTATACACTTTGCTTACATAGTTTTTACAAATAATATCCATTATATCGATGTCACCGTTCTTTTCTAGCAATAACACAACTGGGATTGAGTTTCAAGCAGGTGAAGTGGTGGAGACATAAGAAGCTCAACTCAACCTGTGTGATGCTGCTGCTGCTGCTGCTGCTGCTAATGAATGAATTCATATACATATATCAATGATTGTTCTTCATCCCTTTGTCTCCCTCTCTTCAGTGAAACTAAATATCCCTTTCCTACCCAATCCAGTAATGATTATCATCTGCTTTGATGTCTCTTTACAAATGAGCACTTGTAACTTTACATCTTTTGCTCTTCTCTCCTCTCTCTGAACAACATTGCCTTCCATTTCCTTTTATCTTCAAAGATAATTCTCCAAAGTTTCATTCAATCAACTCTCTCTTTTCCTAAAACAAATTCTCTCTAGGTATTACCACAAACAGCAACGTAATAGCAACAGCAGTAGCAGCAGCTATTAGTATCTTGTGATGGAACGATGGAATGTCCGATCCGGTAAGTATCGCTAACGGATGGCTTGTTGCGTGTGGACCGAATAATAATGAGAGGGAAAAGGAAGACCGAAATGAAATGAATGCGACAATGAATTATCCCAATCACTCATCCATTAAAAGCAAACAGCAGCAGCAGCACCCATCTGCTCATCATCGATCGCCTTCAGCACCCTAAAATTATTCCACTACCATCACCTTCTCCTTATCCATCCATCCATCTTCTATTAATGACGCTCATTGCTGTTCAACAACAAAAAGGTTGTATTACATGGTACTTTAACCCACCGAGACTTATTCCACTCATCACACATACACACACATACACACACACACACACACACACTCACACACACACACATACCATCCCAAATAGGTTAGTGGAAAGAATCAAAA
>JARVGP010001578.1:0-13740 GCA_029876185.1 Mansonella ozzardi | reverse complement strand
TCCCTGCTTTTAAAAAAAAAATTTTTTTGTTAATTTTTTTTTCTTTTAAAAATTTTTTTTCATTTTTTTTTTACTTTTCCTTAAAATTTTAAATTAAAAAAATTTTTTTTTTTTTTTTTTTTTGTAACCTTCTATAAATAGTTTACACTGAATAAAGTAATACCGTACTAATTAAGCAAATTAATTCATTAATCCATTGCATCAACACTTTTCAGCGTGTGTTAAGCCTTTCATTATGTTCCTCAAAATTTTAATCGAACAGTCTGCGCTTTTTTATTTGAAACCAAAAGCCAAAGGTTTAAATTGAGAAAAAAATTTTGTTAATTGAAAACAAATTCCAATCAACATTCAAGATAAAACAAAAACAATCCTCACCGATATTTTCCACTCACCGCATCGCCATCCTCATGGTAAATATTTTAATTAAAGATTTGAATATATTTTAATTCTCGATACATATTTTAATTCTTACCAATCATCGATTTGGAAATCGGAATTGATTTAAATCAACTTGAAAGATTTTTTACAATTTTTTGAACTTCTCAATTTCCTGTTTTTCCTTGAATTTTTAAATTTTTTATTCAATTTTTTTGATTTATATTTTTTACTTTTTAAATGTTTACATAAATGGAAAATTTGTTATTTTAAACATTTAAACGTTTTGATTTATTTTTAACAAGAATTTTAAAACACTTAATGATTGGTTGTAGATTTATTGTATGGAAAATATCCACAAATAGATATACGATGAAAATTATTAATTTAAAAAAAGATTTGATTTAAAAATATTTAAAAATTAAAAAAGAAAACAAAAACAACAAACTTACAACTCTTTGGTTTAAAGCACGAAACTTGTATATTTGATATAAACGCACATAAAATGGATAATTGGAAGCTATGTTTTCTTTAAACTTAATTCCTTCTCTTTTCTTCGTCCGTTTGCTCCACTTATTTGCGATAGGCATTACTGTATGACTGCCGTCGCCTCCAAGCCATTCTGTATCTATAGGTAAGTCCTAAAAAAAAAAAAAAAAAAATTAAAATAAATTAATAAAACTTTATAGTTCTCTATGCTATCAGAGTAATATAATATAAAATGAATACTTGAAAGAATGATTTATTTAGCTTTTCAAAAATAAATTCAATTTTATTTGAAACGAATAAAATTATCTTAGAACCAAAAACAAAATGAATTTTTCCCATTCAGCAATTAAAATGATTTCATAAAATTACGCCTGAAATTTAAATTGCAAATATTTTTCTAAACTTTTCCACAGTTTGTTAACCTTTAATTCGATACTGCTTGCTAACGATGGATTATCAACTTCTGAACTCATTAATAGTCCTGATAGACACTAAAAAAAAAAAAAAAATAAATTACTAATTTAGGAATAGCATGGCAAGCTATATAGTATTTCAATTTTCAATTTTTTATTTAAAATATTAAGCAGTTATCACGTATCACTTATGTGTCATCTATAATTATCTAATTTAAGAAAAACTTAAGAAAAATGAAATAGCAATAGATACAAATATTATCAATTTTCTAACTATCTGCGGCAAATTTGTGTTTGCTATTAATACTAATTTTTCTGCCAAACAATTATAAATTAAATAATTAATTAATTATAAAATATTTATAAGTATCTTCTAAGTTTTATTTAAATGAAATGTGAGAAGTGATAGTTTGACATCAAATAGAAATTATTTAGTCATTCTAATAGCTTTAAAAAATAATTAGTATAAAATTGGAATTTGAAATTGAAATAAATATCTACTAGCAATTCGTTTGATATTTGAGCAATATTAAGTAATAAATAACCAATGAATGTAAGAGAGAAAGATATGGATGTATCTACCCGATTCTGATGATATCAAATGTTGAATATGGCAATGAATAATTGGAGTAATTACACTAAGATAAATGCATGTACGAGCAGAACGTGCAACTGCAACTTTCAACAATAATTTCTTGCAATTGCAGGAAATACTACAAGTCGTTTGAGCGATATTTGTTAACATTACAATGGCTCAAAATTTTTGATAGTAAAATTTCAAATAAATTTATCAACTTTTTTTTCTTCTACGATTCTACAAAAACTTTTGTTAAATAATTATTTAAAGTATTTTATTAATTAAAAAATATTAGCAAAAAAATACAAAAATATTTATACAGGAAAAAAACCCATTTAAGAAATTAAAAAATTTTTAATTCCAAAGTTTATGCAATTAATTTTGTCACTAAATGTTTAAATTAAAGTGGAATAATCAGTAACTTTTCAAGTATATTAAATTTAATGTTATTCTTACATGTTCATTTAGTGTATGCGATGCATTTAACACTTTATATTGTTATTTTCATATTTGAAAATTAAAATTTTGCATTGATAAGAAAAAATTTAAAAGAATGTGAAATTTAAAATGTAACCGATATTTATTTTAGTAAAGTTTACGAAAATCTTTGAAATAAATTTTGCATTTGTTGTAATAAACTAAAAAATTAATTAATTATACTTCTATTTTCCTGAAAAAAATTTGATGGAAATGGACAGAAGCTGCGAATGAATATTACTATTTGTTGTTCAGTATATCAGTATTTTATCTGCATTTGATGTATATTTGATGCTATCACTTAATGTAATCAGTATGGTGATAAATATCAAATATAGCAGAATAAATAATTTTTTCCAAATTTTAAAATTGTTTTCTAATTTTACAAAAAATTTTAAAACTTTATGAGGTAATTGCAAAAATGAAATAAATGGTTGATAATAAGTACAATAATTGTCAGTTCTATAATTAATATTTTAAAATAGCTCTTTTTTTTATTCGCAATTGAAAACAAAATTTAAATTATTTATGAGAATGGCACTAACCTCACCAGTCAATTTCTCAATTATGAACTTTCAAATAAACTGAATGAATAATAAACCCTGTTATATTTGCGATGCATGAGTGGTCCAACTGATAGCTCATTCAAACAAAAGACGAAGCAAAAAAAATTTATTATCAGAATTTAAATAAAATTTAAATGCAATAAAATAAAAAACGTGCTATTTTGAAAAACAACTAACTATGTATATTCAGTTATTTGAAAAGCAAATAGAATAATAAAATATGTGTTAAATCATTTAAATTTATCGTAATTGAATCATCCTTCTGATGGTTAGCTTTTTTTTTAGGAAAAATTCATTTTAGTGTGTCACAAATGCTTTTAATTCAACAATGGAAATCAAAATTTCTACATTAGAAAGTTACTAAATGTTATGGCTGATCATATTCCGGATCCAGAAATCAACCGGATATCCATTACTTCACAATTAATACTTCCCATCAGTTTCCAATTTCAAATCTTTTCCAAACGGACGAATTACAAAATGACAAAACATTTCAGAACCGAAATTGGAACTTTAGCGAATCGACACCTAACCGTTACAAAAGGATCTTTCGATGACCGGACTATGAGAATTTAGTGTTTTAGTTGTACTCTCAATTTCTCTTCTCTCTTCTTCTTCTCCTTTGCTTTCATACATCGCACTATTTCATCATAAGAAATAGCAATCTTTATCTCTTTTTTCTTAATCATTATCTTTATTTTCTCACTTATTCTCATTGTTTTTCTAATTCTTATCAGTCTCTGATCCTTCTTCATTTCACAAATGTATCCTTCGTTTCCTCAACTATGTCTGATTGCTTTCTCTCGTAGTTCTTATCAATCTCTGACATGTATATTTAGTTTCCATTATATTTTCTTTATCCTTAATTATCATTTTTAAATTATCTACAGTCATCTATGTTAATCTGTAAAGATATGATTTGTTGAAATAACGATGTAATTTCAAAGTTATCATTGATGATAAAACTTGAATCTAATCAATTCATTTGAATTCCAGTACTTAAAATTTGAAATGAAAATTGAAAATAATGACATACTTAAGTGTACCTATCAAATGTTTAAGTTAAGATTAGAAATCTTCATCATTTCTTGGCTAGCAAGTTAATTTGTTTACTTTTATTGAATTTGTTTATGAATTGCTTTTTTTTTTTTTTGTTTGCTTAAGTTAAATGAGAACAATAAGAATATTTGAGTATTATAAATTGGTGTTTAACATACTGTTGTTCTTTCTTTATTTCAACATTTTTAGTTTTGCCTTTGATTTCAATGCTTTTTTCGTATTTAATTCTTGTGAAACTCTTTTAGCTATTGTTATGTATTGTTAAAATTGGTAAGGTTTTAATAAATTTAACATTGTCGCTCAATAATGAAGTTTATTTAGCTGGAATACGTGGAATGAAAGAGAAAAGAACACCAGTACTGACCTAATAGTTTGTCGCACTTCTGATGGAACGCGTAAAAGATAAGATATTCACGCGACCGATTGTTTACGGAAATACCGCTCATTATTTGGGTAAAAAACGAGAAGAAGATGGACATACTCATGAATGGACGGTATTTGTTAAACCTTATTACAACGAAGATCCGGCAAAGTATATCCGAAAAGTACAATTCAAACTGCACGATTCATATGCTAATGCAACACGAAGTAATTTATTTCTTCCTTCAATTAAAAGTTTTAATATTAATGCGCATTTAGTTAGATTATTTTATTCTTGTTACAATTTCTAATGTAATTTGGTTGCTGGGTGCTAATTAATCAAAATTAGTATGTGTGCTTATTTAGGACATATGAAATATTTGTCAATTTAACATTTTATTTAAACAAAATTTATTTAATGTGCGCTTCGTTGTCGTACTTACTTAATTTCTCTACCCCAACATTTCACATTCACTTTAAATCATTTAGCAACCGCTGATTTGAACTTGGACTGATGGGTTTATGTGACTAATTTTGCGTTCCAAAGGCTGAAATATTTTTTAAATTTATGTTTGATATAATGGACAGGAACTTACGGCCGAAAACACTGTTTTATAAGCATGCAAAGTGTTTATAAATTTTAATTTATGGTGGTGTTATAAACAAAATCTATATGCTAGAACTAAATGACAGACTTACACTGAAACTGAATGACAGATTTTAGTTTTGTTCAAGATTCTATTTTTAGCCAATTGTAGTAGTCGTAATATGTAGAATAGAGTCGATTTGTGATGGCGAGTGAACATGAAAATTAAAAGTGTCATATAAGATAGATAAACACGTTAAATGATTTTAACTTTCCGCAGAAATTTTTTGAAATTACAAATATCTAACAATTATATTTCAATGTTGTAGTATGTGTGAAAGAGTGGAAAGACATTAAAGTGTTATTTATATAAATAGTGTATTTGATTTTGCATCAATTTTTAGTGGTCGAAAAGCCGCCATACGAAGTGACCGAAACAGGCTGGGGCGAATTTGAGATTCAAATTCGAATATATTTTGTAGACGTTAACGAAAAACCGGTATGGTTTCAGTGTTTTGATTTTGTTGTTTTACATAACTTTTAATTTACTTTTTTATTTATCTGTTTATTATCATTTGATTATGATTGGCACAGCTTGAGATGTCATGTTCCATTACAAGATCTGATGATGTGTATTTTATATTAATAGAAACTTTTTTATCCTCAACGACGAATAGGGAAACTGTGGTGTTATTGATGAATTAATGTTACGGAAATTGGATTTGATTTAGCTAACTAAAATATATTGATTTAGCTAACTGTTTAATCATATATTTATCTTAAGGTGACAGCGTTCCACTATCTTCGATTATTTCAACCACAAGTTACACTTCCCAACGGCAAAACAATGGTTGCTGCGGAATATTACGATGAAATTGTAGGTTGTTTGTAACTTTTTTCTGAGTTTTTTTTTGCTCTTTTTGCCTATATTTCACTCTTTTCAGCCGCTTGAAGCACAATCACTAGTTGTTGACGAATGATGCCATTTTAAATAAGTCATTTTTTTGGCCTTCAATGTTATGTTTCATGATTCAGAATATTTTCTTTGAGTGAAGTCTCGTGAATTGTATTGCAGGTATTTCAAGAACCTACAATGCCAATGTATAAAGTGTTATCACATTTAGAGGGACGTAAAGCCGAACCGAGACGTTTCCATACTGATTGTAAGTTGTAATTTTTTTTTGAACGATTATAATTTTTTTCTTCTCATCTCTATAGAATCGATCACTTTCTGATTATTCTTTGAGATCTTGGTGAGTTTTTAGGGGCTTGCCTTTAATCAACTAGTATGAATCATTAGTGAGTAATACCATTGCAGTATATTGCATCTCTGTCCTTAATTTTTTATCAGTTTTAGTTTTCTTTTTTTTATAGTTTGTTTTCTTCGTTTCAGTTCCTTTTGTGCGTAAACGAACTCAAGAAATGATCAACAATGCAAGAAGTGAAATAAATAAAGAGATTCAAGATTTGATGGATTCACTGAAAGCTGCTCATGAATTGATTGGGAAATATTCAAAAGAAGTTGATTTATTAGAAACAGCTGCCGGAAACGCTGAAGATGGTAGTTTTTCATGTGAAAATAGCGGACAAAATGCATTACAATAGTATTTACAATATTGATTATTCATTCATGTTATCTAATTTGCTAAGTTTACTTTAATTCTGACAGCATATATGTGTATCTTACCATCGATTTCGTTTTTATGTATCGTGAGCAATATTTAACAGTTATTGATTGCAGTTTGTTTCGCCATGTTATTTGTTGGGCCCTTCTTCTTATCATATGTTAATTTTAACACTCTCCTTTATTTCAAAGTTACCATAGTTATTTATAGCAAACGTATTGTTACTTGTATATGTCTTGTATTATCCAAAAGATTTATTTTCAGTAGGAATAATGATGAAAGTTTGGGCATTTTATGATTAAATAAATTTTATAAATCATTTATCTAAAGCTTTTGGTAATAATGTAAAAAATTGGAGAAAAAGTGGCGGTCTAGAAATTACATTATGCATTGTTTGAGTCAACCGTAATGAAAACTGTATTTCATAATGCACCGGTATTTCCAAATCATCATTATTTATTCTCCTCTAAATGTGAAAAGATAAAATATTTTAGATATTTTATTACTTATTTATTTTTTTACATATTTTTATATATTTATATATTACATATTTTAGATATAAAATGAAATCATTTCTCTTTTCCTCAGTGAGATTGCTTTTTTAGAGATTTGCATGTTATGCATGCTTGTTAATTAGCATTTTTTAATTAGCCAAGTACCGCAGGTGTAAATTTGTATTATAGTCTAGAATTAAGCCTAGAATATTAATTCAAAGAAAAAAGATTCTTGTTGCGCTTTTCCGATAGAAATTCTTTGAATCATTTATTGGCTGCATATAGCTTACGTTTCATTACTTGATAAACTTATGTTGATCAATATTATTAGTGTCTTCATCATATTGTATTTTCTGATTATACAAAACTTGTGAAACTACATGAAAGAAACTATATAACTGATAGTACAACAAATAAAAGGCCTAATAATTATAGACTGACAATAACTGATGAACAAAAAAAAAAAGTATCATTCATTAAGAATTGTCATCAAATTTCTTCTACATTTAACAGAAGAAAACTTTCATTTTTCTTAATTTTGCATGTCTATATGAAATATTAATGGTAATTTGAGAAAAAATTCATTGAAACAAATTGTACATAAATTCGAATAAAAAAAAAAATTTCTCGAAATGGTTGTAAGAAAAAGGATATACGAAGAAAAAGAAGAAGGAAAAAGGATTAATTAGTCATGATTTTAAAAAAAAAGTCATTTTTCTTTTCAAATTTCAAAGAAACGTAAACACAACAAAAGGAATTTTATTATACATTTAAAAGAAAAAATGACATCATTTTAACGATAATTATTCGCACAACAATTGCTTATTCATTATCATTTGTCATACATTCTGAATGATAAATGTTGCCAAATGTTTAGGAAGTTATATTATTGTTAGCATTACGCTAAAATTGAATTCAGTCATTCGATAAACTGATGACTAATTTCCTGTTATTATCCGATATGTATATTATATAATGGATATGAATATATAACAACATTTTCCGAAGCAATCATCTAAAATTATTATCATTTAATTTCCAATACAATCATCTAAAATTATTATTATTTAATTATGTCAATAATGCTCAGACAACAACAAGAACAACAATAACAGCAACAATAACAACAACAATTAGTACTACTACCACCATCACTACTACTACTGCTACATTTCACTATTTACTTTTACATCACAATATTTCTATTAGTTTTAATTTTATTTTTGTTGGAAACTTTCATCAAATTTTATTCATTTTTTTTTTGGTGAAAAAAAGATAAATTTATTAACGAGATATTTTTTTCATCCAGTCTAAATATTATCAATTCAAAATTTTAACATATGAGGAATTAAATTTGATTTTCTAAACCTTATCAACTCAAAATTTCAACCCATCAGGAATTAAATTTGATCAATGTGAAATATCACAAAAAAAGAATCCCTCACTGTTAAATCTCTAAAGAAGAAATTTTCATTTCCTATTCTTTCACATGTCCATATTCATTTCATACTTCTTTTTCCATCAAACAGTCACTGTCACCTTTTCTTGTTCACCTCGTCATTTCTTTTATGTTCAATTTTTATACTGTTGGACCCATTTGAATTTTCATTCTCTATTCCTTTGTGTATAAAAATCAATAAAACGTTTCCTTTCAAAATTTTCAAATTTTCAAAACAATTTCAACAACTGTAAAATGTAGTAATGTCATTAGAATAATATATCTTTATCACTTTAATTACTATTATTATCATTGTTATTATTATCATTATTATTATTATTATTACTATTATCGTTCTTACTATGATTATCATTATTATTAATTATTTATCATCATTAGCAATGTGTTATTGTTTCCACAAAAGCATACTTCATGTCGCTAAAGTCTTATTCGTATTAAATCATATCTTACTGTAATTTTTAATTAATAAAAACAATCATTTCCCAAATGCTTATCCTATGAGCAATAATTACTTCGTAATATACTAATTTAAAATACCAATAGATATTTTTCATCCTGGCACTTCTCTCTTTTCCATTGTTAATTCTTTTCTCTTTCCCTCTTAAACTTTTTGTATTTTTGATTTTATTTTCCTCATTTCTTTCCTTTCTACCTTTTTCACTTTTTCCTCACTCCCTCTTCCCCTCTCTGCACTAATAAGTTCCGATTATTTTTCGTCTATCCTTCTTTACCTCTCTACATCGTCACTTAAATTCTTTAACACTACTCGATTTTACCCGAATTTTTTGACTATCCCAAAAGTATTTCCCACCTGATCCATTTTCAACTTCCGACTACTATTTCAGGTATGTTCGAAAAATTTTATGCAAGAATATTCGTAAAATTCACTTAACAACAATTTAATAATCATACTCATTTCTGTATTTTCCACCTTTTTTTTTTCTTTTTGCTAGCAATAATTGAATCAGTTAACATTTTAATCAAAAAATGTTTTTTTATCACTCAATGAACACATTATTTTAAAAGTTTTTCCGTTTAACACTGCTAAATTATTTAGATTGTAAATTCGAGTTATAGAACTTGAATTATTTGAAATTTCGAACTTAATATTATTTAAGCTTCAAATCGTAGAAATATTTTTACAGGAAGAATGAAGAATCCTATCAACATGAATGCAAGATATGATTATTATTCAGATATAATATCATGTATTAACAACCATCGATATGGATATTGTGTATGATTCATTTCAGATAACTCATACATTCCTTTAGGATTTGGTATAATTTTACTGGTATAATATCTTGTATGACAAAATTAATCTTTTCCAAATAATAGTTTAATTTTCCAAAATGTTAAGTTTAAATATTGAAATTACTGTGGAACATTATAAATTACACATTTTGCAATTTCTGAATTATGTTTTTAAAAACAAAAATTGATCATTCACAGAATATATATTCAGTATGATTAAACATTCACTACAGTATGATTGAACAATATTTATTTACCACAATATGACTTTTAGTATACCATATATTACACACACACTCACACAAAGTTAGGAGAGAAAAACAAGGGAAAACATAACTTAAATAACTATCTAATTTTTGTTATTATGATACATATAATATTATTATTATTATGGTATGCAGTACCTATGTTTAATGTATACCGATGCTACTGTGTTGATTACTGTATTGATGGAATGATAAAATGGAAAAGAAATGCGCTTTTGAAGGATTATTGTATGATAAGAGCAAAATTCCTTTTTCTCTACGTTTTATTGTTAAGCATAAACTTTTAGGAAATTTCGTTCTCCATTTTTCACTTTTTTGATGCATAGAGTAACTTTCCCCTTTCTCATCCCATCTCTTCTTTTCTCCTATTCTCTTCCTGTCTTATTCCCCTTTTACAGTGCACTTACATAAGTGTAACAATGTTAGCCAGAAAATTTTAATTTAATTTAATTGCAAAATTAATATTTTTTTTATTCCATTTTCTTCTTTCCAAATTATCATTCTGCCTGCTGGTAATAGTGCTGATGAAATTAAGCTTAAAGATTATCATTGTAATAATCATTGTGAATTTACCAATGATCATTAAGTATTAATTTAATGATGATAACGATAACTTTCTGTAAGAATTCACCTCGCAAATCAATGAAAAAATTACTGTATAATGCAATGTTAGTTAGCAATACATTCCTTAACAAATCATTTTTTCTGCTATTTTTTTTTTAATACTTTTTTCGCTTTTAAATTTCAATAATTTTAATTAATTTTTTTCAATATAATCATTAATAATTTTGAAATTAAAACCATTTAATATCAATAAATCTATTATATTGGAATTAGTATACTAATGAATAACATAATAATATACTGAAATTTGAATTGAATTGTCGTAAATTTTTCAAAGTGATTGAATGGTAAAGCAATTTCTTTGCTAAAAAACAATGATTAATTTGAATTGCACATAAAATTACAAAAAACTGCCTCAATTCTTGTGTTTTATTATCAAAAGAATTAGAGTAGGAAAAGAAGACAAGAAATTATAAGGCAAAGAGAGACAATCGCTATTATTAAGATACAATAGGCTACATAGGATAACAGCAACAACAACAGCAAATAGAGATAACATCTTCGCTTGTCTCTTTCGCCCTCTTTCTCTCTCTCTCTCCGTGTTATCTCTTTTTTTGTTTCTTTCCCTTCTCCTCGCTCTCTCATCCTCTCAAAAGTTGTTCAATCAGTGCTTTCGAATTAAATTAATTTCTGTTTTGGTTTTAAAAAGAAATTTTTCAAAGTTATATTTATTTCAAAATTTTCATTTTTTTCTAAAATTTCTTCAATTATATTTTTTTTAAAACTTTTCGTGCAAAATTTTTAATCATTCACTGATATATATTTATATTATGTAATACAATTTTTAGATCTTTTCAAAATCTATGCTGAATTAATGAAGTTTTTTGTAAAAAAAAAGAAAAAATTTCATATAATTTTATTTGTCATAAAAAATTTCATATAATTTTATTTGTCATTTGAATTAATGACCAAAAAGTGGGCAATCCATTCTCTGTTGCAGAGATTTTAAAATTGCAATTTTGTATTCAATATATCGCTTGAATAAAGTAATTGGTTACTTCCTGGTTACACCTATGGACAGAGGAAAAACAAACACATACATGCATATATACAGAACGTACACACATGAATAGATACATCATATATTCTTACTTGAAATCATTTATGATTATGAATGTTTGGAATGCGACAGTTTCGATTATTTGATTGTCGATCGAATACTATGCCAAAAATAAGTTATTTTTAATTAATTTATCTAATTGTCATATGCTTCCTGTTGCTTTACTTCCAATAATGCAAATGGAAGCGATCTATGCTTTCATTTAATTAAAATTTTATTGCTTCGATCTTTGATCATCGTAAGTTTGTTTCAGATTTTTAATTACCGTTTCTTATTTTACAATTTTTTTTTTTACCATACTTTATAGATAAATCGATTTTTTATTTTATGTCTTTACATTTATCCTGCTTTTTTTCCTTTTTTTTTTTTCATTTCTTTTTTCTTGTTCGAAATGAATACGAATTAATTGCCATTAATTGTTTTTAAAGGAATAAACGAATTAATCATTCATTTCAAACTCTCTTACCTGTTAATTAATTATTTTTCTTCTTTCTTTCTTTTCTTCCGTTTATTTTTATAGCTTTTGCTTGTTTTTTATCATAATAGTTTATGGAATAAATAAATTTTCCATTAAATACCTTGCTAACAATTTGTTTAATTCAATATTTAACAAAGAAAGAAAATGAAAACAAAAACTTTAAGGACTTTTAAAAAAAATTTCGAATTCCAATATTATTTTAGTTCATTTAAAAAAAAAGCAATGTACTAAATTGAGTCAGCTCGTTGGTATTATTGATAAGCTAAAATTTCAGAATTTTTAATTAGATTTACTCAAATTTTATCTATTTGTTGCTTAGCAACAACATTGACGCTGAATAAAACGTGAAAATGTGCGTGAAATGCACGATGTAGAAATGTGCGTAAGACGTGTAAAATTAAGATATCCGTTAAATTTTGCACTAATAATGATTTATATTTAGTATTAAAAGATAAGTTGGATGCAACAGTTCTTAGCTTAAATCAATAAATTAAGCTATCGAGAAATTTCCTCACTTACTTTATTCGCAAAAGAAAAGTAAGTTTTGAACAAAGCAACAATAAATGGTACCGCAGTTATTATTGATCCAAAATATTTTTTAACTGTGAAATTTTCAAATTTTAATCACTGATAAACCATTTGATTAACTGAACCTTTTTAAGTTTGTAACACTAAAATTTAACTCTTGAAATTGAAAATTATGTATTGAAATGCATTGAAATGAATTATAAAGATATAATCCCAAATTCTTCAATCAAAATCAATACAATAAATTTTGCTTGATGTTAGAAGTTAAATTCAAAAAAATAGTTGAATGTGAAGGAAAAAATTATTTTCAGTTTTTTTCCTGTTAAATAATTTTTATACATGTTCGACAAATAACAAATTAAATGCTAGAAGGAATAATTCTCATGATAGATGCAAGAGATCAAAAACTGATTCAATTATTAATTATTAATTGATAACAACCATTAATTTATGCCTTACTAGTCTTAATATAAATCATTTTGCTAACTAAGTACACTGTAGTATTCATTATGTAAAATACAAAAAAAAAAGGCAAAAATTAATTTTTCATTCACTCTAATTTATGAACTAAACGATATATTATTAAAGGGCGAAAAAAAAACAAAACAAATTAAATGGAAAACATTATTTGTGCTAAAAAGTACATTGAAAAATTTAGTGATAAAAAATTAAAATATTTGATAATTTTCAGAAGAAAAGTAAAAGGTGTAAAAAAAGAAGCATTTTTAAAAATTTTTTTCTCTTAATGCATTTTTTGAATTTTTAAAAATTTATTAAATGCATATGGGGATATAAATGCTATTGAAACTACGTTGCCATAGGTAACTGTTTGTTAATGTGAGCATAGCTAAATGTCATTTCCACCAACAGCAAATGGCTGACTATTTTCATTTTTCTCAATTCAATTATATCGAATATATCCTAGTAAACGATCAATTTTAAATTTGAGTTTTGTTTTTTTTTTTTTTTTTGATTGTTATAAAATTTTTTTTTTTATGTTTTTTTTTTTTTTTAATTATCCCATTTAATTCCATTTTTTTTTTATTTAAA
>JARVGP010001577.1:0-14091 GCA_029876185.1 Mansonella ozzardi | reverse complement strand
TGGTATTTATTTAAGTGCTATTGAAGCTATAATGGTGAAATTTTTTTGCACTAAGCTTAAGAGATATGTAAACTAAACTAACAGTGGACAATAGCCTCGAAATCGGACAGCAATCTTGTTATTCTTTTATTAGTAGGTACTATTTTCCACACAAAATTCACACCTGCGTAAACGTTTAGTGAAAAGTGTTGGATGAATAATTAAGAAAAATGCTTTTATGCACACTCGTATCGAATTACATATTGTTAGGCGAGATTAGTTGCTCAGAAATCTAAGTGACATCGTTTACAGCAAATTTATTTTTCAGCTGTGCATCTTATTTTCCCAAAAGATAATTAATTTGGATTAAAAATTTGTAAGGATATTAGGATTCAATTTCATTTCCAATTTTTTACATCAAATGGATCATTTTTTCCATAAATTTTTAAATCATTTTTTTGTGAAGTAAAAATTTGAAATCTAAATATGAAAATAATAAAGATTATTTCGTAACTTTTTCTATTGGACAGCAATCAATCCATGAAAGATGTCAAAGATGTGTCACTATTAGAAGTAGTGAAATTGATGTCGTCTACTGATTGCAATTTAAATTGCAGAGAATTTGTTGACAATCGCTAAAAACAATTTGACAAAGAAAACAATTGTCTCTTCTATCTATTTTATTTCACTTCTATAATTTTGTCACTAACATTCTACAGGACTATTATTGATTGTATAAAGTTCGTTAAATTATTTACCTTCCAGGAGGTCCCATTTTCGAAAAGTTTACTTGGTTAATTTTGCTGATGTTATTGTTGTTGTTATTCCGAGCTACCACTCTTTTATAAATCATACTATTGAGAGAAAATGACCATTATTCGCTTCGTAACTCTCATTTGGGCCATTTTAAAAGAAAATTATAGACTGAATTAAAAATTGATTAAGTTAAGATGAGGTAAGTTAAAAGCGAACAACATTTCGATGTTTTAGTTGCTTCGTCTAATGTTAATTTATGATGCCTTTATGGTTTTATTTGATAGTTCTGCGATTAATTTTCAAAGTTATCCTATCGAATCATCAGAGATTTTTTTTTTTGCAAAAGTATTTTTTGTGTTATAAAAGAAAAATTACTGTAGCGAGTTGTAATACTTACTTTACAGCTATTAATCACATCAAGGAAAAGGTCGAAAACAAAAAAATTGTCATTACTACGATTTCGATGATATTATGAAATTCGTACGCATTGGTTAAGTTCAGGCAAAAACTTTGATGAATGATAAGATAATTTGACAAATGAAAAAATTTTCTTTCTTTTTATCTTTTCCGCTCTAATAGGAGCATTAATGATTCAAAATGAATTATTAACTGTGTTCACTATGAGATCTTGCCCGAAAAAATTTCACTTGATGTGAGCTAAATTTGAAAAGTTTAGTTCAGAAGATTTTATCTGAGAAGTTTTACTTGTCAATTTTGCTATCGTCCATTGTTAATTGTTATTCCGGTCTATGTCTCCTTTATAATTGAATCATACTATTTTGACAATGGGCCTTTCGCTTCATAACTCTCATTCAATATTTTAAATAGTAAATTAGACTGAATTCAAAATATAGCAAAATGCTGACAAATGTCAACATTCATACTAATTATAAATTAAAATGACCTGTCAATATCTGCAATTTTGCCTTCTAATTTAAAAAACTAAAAAAATAAGAAAATTTGCAAAAAGTATTTACCGAAACTTTTTGTAAATATTTTTTGCTAACATTTTGCAGGTAAGATAAATTGACAGTTATTAAAAAGCAATTAAATCATTTAAGTTTTTTTTTGTTTTTTTTTTCTAATTGCTCCCTCATACACATTTATTAGTATTCTAATTTCTATTTTCTATCATTTGCACATATTGCTTTTGCAATAAAATTGAAAAAAATTTTCATAATGATTATCACAAAATAAAACTATTCATTGTTTATCTTTTATTTACTCTTTTTTTTTCAGAAGCATTAATGAAATTTTGAAGTAAATCAAATAAATGAATTTTCACAAAAAAAAAAAAACCTCACTGTAATAATAAACTGATAAAGATCTAAAATAAAAAGAAAAGAAAATGGTTATTCATTTTAATGTGAGCTCCGCAAAGTTACCAATTTCAGTTTTTTTTTTTCTTTTTTTTTTCAATAGACAATTGCTTCACACACTCTTCTTTGTGTTTAGTTCGTTAATTTTCAACTTTTTTTTCCTGCGATATTTATTACAACGAAACGATCATCAACACAAACAGTTGTAATTTATAAATCTTATCAACCCAAAATATACCCAATGCATTATAGGACAGACATAAACATACACCGACAGACAAATATATATATTCAATAATGGCATTAATGATTTCTTTTTGTTAGTTGCCATTTAAAAAATAATTTTTTATAAAAACAAATTAAAAAATTATCGCTTTACATTTAAAGTGAAAGAAAAATGAAAATGTCGTCAAAATTGCAAATGTGTCATTTGTAGATTTAACGGAATAATATTCCGCAATCACACTGTAATTATACCTTCTCTTACTACCATCCATTTAAATCATCACATAAATTATCGTTTTTTTTATCGTACACAGTGAATAAGTTTGACAGAATAAGTTTTCCGTCACTGAATCACATAACTAATCATATAATGTTGTATTGGTAGCTTCTCTAACCAATTTTCCTTAATCATAAATATATTATTGATTTGTGGAAAAAGAACATAACGGGCCATGCGGGTAGATTCGAATTTGCAAAAAATTATTAGAGAAGCAATTATTTGAAGTCATTGAGGTTTTTAATTGATGAAGAAAAATTTAATTTAGCACAATTTTATAATTGAACAACAGAAAATACCACAAATTTCAATTTTTTCAAATGGAAATTTAAACAAAAGAGAAAATTAAAAGAAATGCATGAGTAATTGATGAAAGATGAGCGAAATGAAATTTCGAACTAATTTTCACCCATGAACATTCCATCTGTTCTATTTGATTCCTTACGGAGAAATTTCTATCACCAAATTACAAAACAGGCCTTCTCATTAATTGCAATTTTATTGCTTATCTACTGTGTTTTATCAATGCAAATATCTGAAGATTGTAAAGAATAATATAAATTAACCGATATGTTTATTAAATGTTTTAAAGGGAAATTCGATTAATTATCAGATCACAAATAATTGTTAAATATAATTTAAAAAGAAAAATGAAAAAAAAATGAAATTTACAAACAATTGGAAAGTAAAAGGGAGATTTGAAGAAGGAACAAATCTTAAATGATATCCCTGTACTGTTGGTGTTATGTGATTTTGCAATTCATTTCAAAATAATTCGAATATGGAATGTTCATGGCTACAAGTATTACATTACATAGTCAGTCACGTGATCCAGTGACGGAATACTTATGCTATCAAGCCTATTCACTGTGAACGATAGAAAACAATTATGCGTGTGTTATTTAAAAGGATAGTAAGAAATAAATGTAATTGCAGCGTGATCAGTCACGTAACGGAATATTATTCCGTTAAATCTACAAATGATATATTTACAATTTTGGCGACATTTTCATTTTTTTTTCATTTTGATCCAATAATTTTTAATTTGTATTAATAGTTTACAATTCATTTCAAAATAATTCGAATATGAAATGTTAAAAGTTTAAAAAAAAATGTCAAATTAATTTTTATAAAACTAATTTATAAAATTTGAGAATTTTTCCTTTTCATTTCTCAAATTGAAAAACGAATAATTGATACCTGGAATAAGTAAATTTTTTAAAACATTCAACAAAATTTCCCACATCTAATAGCTATAAAAATAGAACGTTGCCGACTCTAGTAAGAGTTTGTTTCATGGAATTTTCGAAAAATATAAAGTGAACTCCATCCTTATGCTCATTGATCACATTATAGACATCTGTTTTAGTTTGTTCAAAGTATAATAAAGTAGCTTTGAAGTTATCCGATAATAGAATGAATAATTTTTGAATGCATTGTTCTGGAAGCACATATTATACTGGTATAATTTACTTCAATTCAATCAAAGTATTAATTTGTTTAAGCAGTAATGATTACCAATAATTATAACTATAGTATAATTAAATTATTTTTCTTTTCATCGCATAATTTATAACAATTCAGTATTCTCTACATTTCCATTCTTCCAATTTCAGATGACCTTTGACATGAATGATCAAATAAATATGCGAGAAGCTCTTACTTGCTATCTGACCAGTAGTTAATGGATTAACAAAAATCTGTTACTCAGAGTGATATTGCTTAAGATCTTACTCCGAGTGATTTGCTTAAATTATTAAGATTAGCATATGTTCAAATAAAGTCTTGATCTACTGGTCTAACTGAATAAAGCAACAGCTTGTGTTAGTTGGATCATTTTACGGCAATGTTCTGAATGAATAATAGTTAGCTTTACTCGATTAATGAAATCGTTTAGGCGTTAAATTGGAACATAATTGATTTACAAACTGTTGCTCATGCAATCTTAACCGAACAAATCAAAAGTAATTCATTTCATTATAAAATCAGACAGTAATTAGCAGTTGCATAATTCGAAAAAACAAAACTAAACATATTTATAAAACGAGAAAATGAATTAAATTAACATTTTTGATTAAATTATAAATTCATTTGATATTTTGCAATTTTCAATTTATTATTAAACCATAATAAAACTATAAAATAGTGTAAAAATGAAAAAATATGAAGCTAATTTTCCTATTTCTCTTATTTTCTGCTGTACTTTTACAATTCATTTTTCTAAATTATGTTAGAAGACAATCAATTTTATTTAAATACGTTCCTTTGTTTGTCTTTTAAAATAAAAAAAAAATTGGTAACTGTCATTCATTTAGCAAATTATCAATATTCAGTTGTCACAACTGTTGTCACAATCTATCCGTTCAATTGATGCCATTTAACCAATTCAAGTCATCGATGAATTTGTCTATTTTCAAACCATGTTCGGATATGAACGAAATTGCTTTTATTTATTTATTCTTTTAGAACAGAAAATAGGATGAATGAATNAATTGCTTTTATTTATTTATTCTTTTAGAACAGAAAATAGGATGAATGAATGAATGAATGAATCATCTGCTACCGTGACAAAACTCGATAGCTAATAGAGTGTCCATTTCCGTCAATGATGCAAAATATTCGTAATGAGTGTAGAGAATAAAAATTGCCATTTATGCAAAATTTAAAATAATGAGAAATAGAACAAGAAGATGCAACAGATACATACATTCAACGCTCCTTAATGTATCGATGACATAACTAATAATATCAAAACAATCAATATGTATCATACAAATTATTAGAACAGTAAATTACAACATATTTACAGAATGCATTTCTTCTTTTTCTCAACACCGGACATTGCTATTATTAACATAAAAACTATGCTAAGCTCACAAAAATTAGAAGCATAAAGAAGGTAAATGGAAATACGACAAATGGAATGACATTAAAATAAGTGACAGATGCATACAAAACATATGCACAAATCTTCAGTATTTTTTTATTACAAATAAGGGATGTTTATCCCTTATTTTATACCAGCAATTATAATGGAATATTAAAAGTGCTAATCTTCGTGAAGGGTAAGGATAAATACTGAAGCAAATGGGAGCATCGGAAGAATACAGGCACCTGTAGTTAGATTAATGGATATATAAAATAATGGAATAAATGAATAAACAAATAAACAAAGCAAACAGTATCCGAAAATGTTACAAATATTATTGCAAACATGAAATCGATATAGGAATAATTAGAAAATTACAGCTATTTAAGAACGATTCAGATGTTAAAGAAATCGCTACGCTGTGGATGAAAATTTTCATTCCTTAACTTCATCTCTTTAGAGTTATCCGGAAATATAAAAATTTAGCATTTTGAAAAAATCGTCAAAATGCAAAATTTCGAAATTAGAAAAATAATTGGAATTCTTCACTGTTTTGTTTCATATTGAAAATTAAAGGATATAGATAAAATTCGAAATAGAAGAATATAAAATAAATCTTTGAAGATTAATATCACGAAATAAAAATAAA
This sequence comes from Mansonella ozzardi, assembly GCA_029876185.1. Classification (NCBI taxonomy): domain Eukaryota; kingdom Metazoa; phylum Nematoda; class Chromadorea; order Rhabditida; family Onchocercidae; genus Mansonella; species Mansonella ozzardi. Next base: position 8,017 of record JARVGP010001577.1, on the reverse strand, counting down.
ATTCACAGCAAGTAGCTCAGCTTGTCAAAGCAAAGATCGATGAAGACAGGAAAATAATTAGAACAGATGTGAGAATTTGATAATAAATTCAGAAAACAGAGTAATAAGAAAATAAAATCGTAGTTAAGATGGGAATGTTGCTTTCGTACGGTTTATTGAAATAGGTGTCCATTGGCAATGTCAATAATGTATTTAAAGATGTTGAAGAACTACAATAAAAATAACTTAATTTGATGAGTTGTTTTTTAATGCTAATTACTTGAATAAGTTTCAATTTTTCATAACACGGAAAGTACGAAAATTAATATTTATTAAAATGTATGTAGCACATCGATGATTGAATGAAACACGGCAGATCAAATTATACAGTAATTATGAATCATTTAAGATGTTAATTAAAAAATAACTTACAATAGAAGCACCATTATTGCCTCGATATGATACAGTGGGTGCATCAGCTTTCTGAAATTCATTTTCAAAATCATCCGCTAAACGTCGAAGCTGTTCAGCAATCATCCGAATGCTCCATTCTTTTTTTCCTGGAAAAAATAAATAAACAGTAAAACAAGTGGAAACATGATTTATTATCATGATTTCTTGACATGATTTAAACATGAAGCATGATTTATTATTCAGTGAAAACATGATTTATTATGTTCTAGTAAGGGAAACAAAAGGTCAAGTATTGTGAAATGAGATGAAGTGGTTAAAAAAACAGAACGATAAATCGATGCCAAGTTTTTTTTACAATTAAATAACAAATCCGTTGAAACAATTCATCACAATGACATTTGAATCTGTTAAAAGATATTTGAAAGTCTCTTTACTCAGATCATCAATAATGTCTTACGATTAGGTTCATCACTTCCAAAGCCTATTCCAAGAAAAACACTTTTTTGAATAATCGACTCATTCTCTTCTTCCATCCAATTTCCCTGGTCCATTCTTATACAACTCTGAAAATAGTGAAACTTCACAGTCAGAGTAAACAAAGAACTGAGGAATAGTCTGAATTGAGAATGCAAATCGAACACTTTCGCTATGACTCTTCTCTTTTATTTTAAATCATTAAGGGTTTGGCAAGAGGAGTAGAATGATTTGAGGCAGTTCAATTGCAAAAATCAGACTGAACCGAAAATAAAATGATTCGATAACGGCTTACCTGTATGCAGCATTCTGTATGATCATCGAGGGATTTAATAGCAGTGTCATAAGGGAAAATTGTTGGAACATGCGAGTAGCTCAAATAAGTATAGTCAATAATACCACCGGTATAATGCATCTATGAAATAATGACAAATAAAGCACAGATTAGGTTTTAAATAAGAACATTTGAAAAGACAAGTTTAGATAAACAAAATATCAAATATTCTGCGCAACAATAATTTTAATTCTAAATTTAAAAAAAAAAAAAACAGATTAACTAAGAGCAAAAAAAAAGATTTATCATTGATTTTTTAATCAAAACAATCACCGGTTTCTCGTGTGAAATCAAGTCTATCAGCTGATTTAAATTAAATTTTTTAAAACTACCTTTGAAATACAAACTCTTTTTTTCTTTTTTTGAAAAAATTCTTTTTTTCTATGTCATAACAAACCCTTACTCTTTGACCTCTCGTTAAGATAGTATTTAGCGGTATTTAGTTGCGGTACTTCTATCATCAGCTCATTTCTTATTTTGAATAACAGGGACATTCAAGGGCAAACTGTTGCTATCAATTTATTCGTCAAAACAAAAAAAAAAAAAAACGTTTAATTATGTATGAATCTTTTTATCTTCAAAAAAGGGAAGTTTTCTCTCAATTTATTTATCAATTTACCATTTATTTATCAATTTATTTATCAAAGATTTATCAATAAACGTGCAACCTAATAAACCTGAAATTGCGCATATATGTGCTTGTATGTATATCTGAATGTATATTTGATATATTTTTTGAACATGTCACAAGCAATTCATTACAGATGTATGCATTTGCATTTATTATGAATGTATTTGTGTGTGTACTTTAAATTCTGTATGGACGGCATTTTTCTTAACGATCAAAGCATTCCTAATTATCAACTATTGTTTCATGGTTAATCTCACAGTAAGAAACCTCGTTAATTAATCAAATCAAGCTAGACTTTATTAATTTTTTAGCAGTTAACATCACCATCATATATATAAAAAAAAAAAGACAATTTAGAGGGAATTTTAAAATGTCATTTCAATTCTCAAATTATTAATAATTGCAAATCAAAAATGCTAACATCAAAATAATGCATTGAAAGATTATTACAAAGTATAAAATAAGAAAATTAAGTTTGAAATTATAGTAGCAGCATACTTATCCTGAAATATAATTTTTTAATAGAAAATGACATAAAGTAGCATTTTTATTAAANAATAAGAAAATTAAGTTTGAAATTATAGTAGCAGCATACTTATCCTGAAATATAATTTTTTAATAGAAAATGACATAAAGTAGCATTTTTATTAAAGATACATAAAAGTTGAAAGAATGAATTTAGTAAATATTACTTTTTATTAGCTTTTTTTTTGTTATAATTTTTTGAAACAAAAAATTGAATTAAAATATGTACTTTGGCAAACAATTAACATTGTAAAAACTTCTATTACCTAATATATTTCATCTTGAAAATATTTTTTTTATTGTGTAAAATTTTCAAATTAAAAATTAAACATTGAAATAGTAAAAAATATCGATAGAATAACATCCTAGTCTCTCTTCCATTACGCTAAACGACGCTAACAAACACGTATAAAGATGAAAAAATTAACGAGCATAATCGTGAACACTGGGGTGGGGGGATGTTTTTCGCGCAATCTCACGCTCGTAAATGCAACTTAGTGTGAGACGTGTTACGATATGCAAATTGATTGTTTCATATCTTAAGAGAAACAAAACATTTAATGATTAGATACAATACAAGGATTAGTTACTGTTTCAATTTGAAATTATTTGAAAATTTTGATTTTATTTTGAAATTTTAATTTCACTTACTGTGCTTTTATTATTACTTTACTTTGTAATAAAGCATGTCATGTTTAGGTTACCGATATTATTTGGATATCTCTGCCAATCGTATTGTAGCAGAAGATTTGATCTGATAAAGTATAGTCGTTAAAATTACTTATTATTATTAAATAACAATCACTTTTACTTAAATTTATTTATCACTAATCATTTTCTTCTATAAACTATGATATTTTATTTGTAAAAGTAACTTATTGTTACATTTTTCTTTCTTTTCTAATTTATTTTTTATTAACATCAAATTAATAAAAATAAAATTGAAAAAGGATCAAAAAAAAAATGTTCGTTCTAATTAATTTCTTTTTTATTTCAAATCAACGATAATAAAGAATGAATTCTATTTCTAATTAATTTTGAAATTTTTAATCTTAATATAATTAGAAACGCGTTAAAAATTGCAAATGCATAGTTTTGTCATTGATGCATTTTAAAAGAATTATTGGTTGAAATCTAAGGAATCAAGAACTCTTGGAATTCGATACTTCTACAGGAAGTAATTTTTTTATAGATAATGCAAAATTTTGTGCTATTTGTTGTTTTCAGAATAATAATGCTAATTTTTCAAGCTAGTGAGATAAATAAAGCTTCTTTCATCTATTCATTGCAATACTCCCAGGTAATTTCCCTAATTATTGAAATAATAGAAACATAAAGTCATTTGAATCGGTCAGTCGGTATCTGAGAAAGCTCTGTCCTCTGTTGTCCTCTCCATCTGTCTAGCAATTAACAATTAAATGTCCTCCGCTGGATAGGATTTCTCCAATGAATAATGGATTCTCTCACGCTAAATAATGACAAAAATAGCGATGATCGATTGACTACTTAGCTTACCTGAGGTTACAGCTAATCATTTTGCTTTTCTTAACTTCATACAATTCAAATCAGTTAAAATTTGAAAGAATTAACTGAAATTATACTTCACTGTTTCCTTTTTCTTAACGCAAGGTATTTTAAATGAGTTACAGCATGCAAAATTCTGATAAATAGTTATTAGTACTATAAAGTATTTGATGAAATTCTTTTTTATTTTTGAAATTTTTTTTATTTATCAGCTTTCCTTTTGCATTAATTTCATTATTTCAATTAAATGCTAATACAATTTCATAACTTTTAGATAATATCATTTCAAACTTTTATTGCGAGAATTTTACGACAACACTTGCCTTCTCGCATTCTTATGAATTAATTCGTTTTTTTTTTCTTTAGCGAGAAACGAATAAGAATTGATTTTAACTTATTCAGATAGTCATTTCAAAAATCCAAAAAAAAAGCATCAGTGATGCTAAAGTCATAGTCAATCAGTCACTGAATGAACGATGATAGCTAGGACGCTGAAAAATGGCAATTAAATATTTGAAAATTCACTAAATGGTTTGGACATTCGGTCATTTTAATGATAAACAAAGAAATTATACTTTGCTTACCAACAAAAAAAAAAAATTAAAACCAATACGCATATCCGTTAGTCATCATTGCCATATCGTAGAAAAAAAAATCAAATTTGCATAAAATTGCAACAATTTTTTTTTGCTGATTAAAAAAGAAAGGATTTGCTTGGAAAGAAAGAAAGGACATAAGAAGAAATTGATAGACATTTTAGAAATTTTTTCTTTTTGACTGAAATCTAAATAATCGTGGCAAAGAACAAAAAAAAAAAATTGTGAAGTTGGAAAAAAAAAAGAAATCAACTTGCAAGGAAAAAAAGCACTCATGTCACATCTATTAATAAATTTATCGATCAAAAATTTGAATTTTCGAAAATTTCAAATTTTTCAATCTTGCTTCTCAATCCGACTTGTTTGGTTAAGTTTTGATTTATTTCATTTCAACTGCGCCATTTCAAAATACTAACTGCTAAATGAGTGAAAATTGAAGCAATAATGAAATTTTATTATTACGCTATGAATTTGAGCTTTTTCCTTTACAACAATTATTTATAGCAGTGATAGTTTTTGTACTATGAAATTTATAGCTGAATGAACTTTTTTGATTTTTCTGATCTTTTTTGGACTTGAAAATTAATTTTCAATGGATTTTCGTCGTTAAATTGCAAAATTGAATTTTGTTTATTTTTTTCACGTAAAACTTTATGCAACAGAAAATATTTTCGAAATTTGTTACAGTTCCTCTCTGAAATTTAATGCTTACTCAATAAATTTTATAATGGATTCGAAATAGTTAAATCGATGTTAATGGCTTCAGCTTTATCCAAAAAATGGTTAATATATTTTATGGCAATTATATGACAATTGCATGGGAGAGAAAGACTTGTGATTGTTAGAATATGGCTCGTGCGGTGTTTTTATTATAATTTTATTTGCTTTTCAAAAAAATTATGGTGGATTCTGTTTGAATGATAAAAATTTTGAAATTTATATTTTCACAAATTTTTACTACTATTATAAATAAAATAAGCAAGTAGTAATAAGTTGAGTGCTTTTAAAATGCTGAGATTTATTAATAATGATTAGCCGAAGAAAAATTAAAGAAAAAAATTAAGATGAAAAAAAAAAATCGAAGAAATGACGAAAAATTGAAAAACTAATTATGTATTTTTTAATTATATATATTTTTTTTAATCTGAATTTTTGATCCAGCAATTTAATATTAACTGTAAAAATGTCACAATAATATTGATGTATGATTATTATTATTATCATTTTATTGGTGACAATCTTTTGAGACATTGTGAAATTACTTGAATGAGCATGTAAACTGTTGAAGGTCATCGAAGCGAAGATTGATTGAGGCAGAAGGCATCAAATTGTTATAATTCGATGTAGTGGAAAGGAAACAACTCAATTATGGATCGTTGAATCAATTGTTTCGACGTACTTAGATGGTTCTGTGCTATCTTTATCCACTAAATAAGTACTTCGTTGTACAGGGATAAATTATATGAGATACAATTCAATACGTCCTCAGGATAGCATAATGTACAATTATCTCTTCGATAATCGCCTTACTTCAAAGCTTACTTTATCATATTTTAAAAATACTGTAGCAGGTGTTGCATACAGCACAGTATCTATGCCATAAGGATTAGAGAAATTTCGAGCCATTTTATCCAGCATAAATCTCTGAAATTTGGAAATCTTTCATTACAGTGAATATATCATTCGTCATTTAGTTTATTTAAGTTAGTTTGAAATTTTATTATTCTTCTATATAATTATTGTTTATTATTTTCAATGCAATTGCTATTAAAGTTATTCATTTAAAAGTTTTCGATTAAAGTTATTACTTGAAATACAGAGCTATTGGAATTGTTTTCTAAAGCAAATCTCTATCAAACACTGAAAACAATAGCATAACACATTTGGTGATAAAGCTAGCATAAATTTGAAACATTCTGTTTTCTGTTAATCATTTGTTCCATCTCTTATTTGTGCATGTATATTAATTAGTGTCCTCAATTATTTCATATTAATGATTTTTTCCTTTAAATGAATTTTGAAAAAATGGTTTTAATTTTGAGGGCAAAACATCATTAGTCCATTTTAATCTATAAAATAACATTTCTGAAGTGATCCTTAACTATTGTTAGTTCATATTATTCATCATCCTATTGTCAGCTTTATAAATTCATTGGTATCAATGAATGATTATACTAATTGGTAATCTATCATTTTATATGTTTTCATGAATTAATTTCATTTGTATGATTTTATTCAATGTTATATCATCTTAATTAATTTTCAACCTAACAGAGATGTTTATTAGCAGTATGTGAATTAACATATAGTAATAGTCATCATGCAATTGCTTATTGAATTTTATTTCCTCATTGAAAAGGCTACAATTTTTATTCTGAAAAGGCAAATTAATAATTTAAAAGAAAAGCTATGCAGCATGTTATCAAATTTTATTTTGTCAATTAAAATAATCGAATAAGCGAAACCAATTAAATGAAGAATCACAATTAAAATGAAAGATTTAGAGATATTTTAGATGCACATTTAATTTATTGTGGTTTTTGGAAAAATTTTAATAACATTTTATAGCAATGACAAAAATATCCTGAATGATCGATATTGCTAAGCTTATTAGTAACCAATCAATTGTACTGGTAATTTAGATAATGCTAATACTCAATTACTCCTTTTGTTATAACAATTATGTTTCTATGAATATTAACAAGACGATCCTTAATGTTAAATGAGATAATGTTATTGAAAAGTATATTACGCATGCCTTATGTCAATGAAAAAAAATTACAAAATTCGATATAGCGACAAAACCGCCTAAAAGGTTTTTTTCTCTCTTTTTTTTGAATATAATCAGTTATAGGTTGTATGTCATTTTGGCCTTGAATGAAGTCTTTTGCTTGGCAAATTTACTTAATTTGATTCATAAATGATCAAAATACAGGATCAAATTAATCGGAAGAATTTTACGATTGCTATTACAATCATGATGTGAAAGGAGAAGTGACAATTAACAAATCTATTTAGATTTCACTGTCAAGGAAATATCTTGTACTCTATTGAAATTCTGTATGATGGCTGGTCATTTGATTGGATATGGAAAAAGCATGAAAAAATATCTTCAGCATTCCTGAACTGCAACAGGTTTTATTTTTAATTAACAACTAAAATGTTTGATGAAAATTTCCGAAGATTAAAAAAAATCATTTTTCATATGTATCGAAACTTTTTAAATTATAATTAACTGTAAATGGATTTATTTCTACAATTAATTATTTTTACTGTGTTATTTAGAAATGTGGTCAGCTCTTATTTACTAATGTGTAATTCGATATGAGTGCATACAAAAAGCATTCCTCTTATTTATCCATCCAACACTTTTCACTAAACGTTTACGCAGGTGTGAATTTTGTGTGGAAAATAGTACCTACAAAGAATTTCAGATTGCCGTCCAAATTCGAGGTTATTGTCCACTGTTAGTTTAGTTTACATATCTTAGTGCAAAAAAATTTCACCATTATAGCTTCAATAGCACTTAAATAAATACCA
>JARVGP010001576.1:0-13589 GCA_029876185.1 Mansonella ozzardi | reverse complement strand
TTATCAAAATAAACCGTTATCAATAAACTCTTATCAAAATAGATTTTAAGTCAAAATTTCTGGATATCTCCTGTGAATCCTTCCATTTCAGTCATTCCAATATCACTTGAAGTTTTTTGGTAGTTGTAAAATGGTTCAATATCTACAGAATCTGCAAATTATCAAGAAGAGTAAGAAAAAAATCGAATTTCGGAATCAGTTTATTTATCAGTTCCTTTTCAATTAGAAATCATTTCTCAATCTTTATAAATAACAATCATTTTTGTTTGGAACACATTTATCGGTCAATTGAATTAAAAGAAAATTTTTAAAAAGATCAAAAGTCAAAGTATAAGGAATTAAAGAAGTAATAAATGATAATTGAAATGATGAAATGAATTCAGTAAGATTACCAAAATCTATCATCATTAAATACTTCCACGAGAAATAAGCAAATTGGAAGCAGACGCGGGATTAAATTTTCATCTGAGGCAGGACAGAATTTGTTCCATAATCATAAGTTGTTGCACACCAGACGAAGTTTATCAAAAGCATAGAAGATGAAATGGTTGCTTTATGAGGGATTGGAAAGCATGCTGGGGAGATTTGGACAAACTTGCTAAGGTTATAAGATTTGCTAAGGCTTGCTAAGAAGCAACGTGACCTTTTGAACAAATAAGCAGCGAGGAGACTGAACGTATTGACCTGATTGTCTTAATCAGTATTCTTTCTTTTTTGAAATACTATTGGAAACATCTGAGGAAGTTATAATCATACCCCGATAATTCTGCTAAAAGGTGTTAGCTGAGTTTAATGCGAAATTTTTGATTTTCTTCATTTCTTGAATCTTGAATTTCGAGAAACAATGGATAATTGCTAAGATGAGCGAAGTGTTGATGACGCGTTCCGCGGATATGGGTGATGAAGATAATGTTAATCCGATCACTTCTGTGATTATCGTTGCCGATAAGAATCGCTGTCCACGTGGATTTACTCCGGTATATGACTTTTATGCTTTCAAAATTCATCTTTCTTAGCATAAACTTTCATTTTTTATATGTTTAAACATTACGTTGATTGTATGAGATATTTTAAAATCTTATTTTCGTAGTAATATTGAATTACCCAAGGAGTGCAAGTTGCAGTTTTCAAATTTAGTTTAAATCAATCAGATAAAAATTTCAAGTTTTAAAATATACATGCAGCATATTTTTTTGTGTCCATTACGTTTAAAAATGAATAGGCTAATAAAGGCACATGATTTGAGCGCTATTTATGTATTTTAAAACTGAAAGATTTGGATCTTTCTGGTTTATTCATTTTGGCTAACTTTTATCCTATGAATAGATTTAAACAGAACAAGTATTGAGTTAACTAAAAAAAGTTGTGATAATCATTACACAATAACAATATATGCCTTTATATGTTTTACTTTTATGTTTGTTTTGTAACTTTTTAAAATACAATTTCTGTACGTTATTTTTGCTTAATTTGGCTTCAGATTACAAAAACGTTTGACGAACAGAATGATGCGGATTTGTGGAGGGAAAGTTCATTCACTTTTTTTAGCCGACCTGTACGATACTTGGCAATCAGTAGAGACACTCCTCAGAACACAGTATGTTTTAAGATTGAGAAATTTCAGCGATTGTTTTGTAAGTAATAAGTTACAGTTAAAATCATTCGTTATATGAATTGGTATTCGATTGCGTTTTTTGTTTTAGCCAGATAGTTCTTGAAAAACTTCGATATTCTTTTTTCAAAAATTGATTTGGTTATAGAGACTACTCAGTTTTCTAGTTCGGAACTTCAAATTTGTGTTATGAAGTAAGACTTGCTATTATTTGATGTAACCATGAATGAACCGAATTTCTTACATATTTTTCCAGGTTGGTATGCATGTAGTCACCGATTTATGTGTGGTAAAAGACTCTGATCCAATCCCTATGGGTTTTATAGCAATCGATTATACAGCGGATTCAAGTAAGTTAATACCGAAACTATCACATTTACTTCTGTTCAGTTCCTTCCAGATCAATACTGAAATAGTTTTCAGTTTATTATTCTTAAAATGTTGGTATATTTTTCATTCATAAAGCTTCCAGAGGAAAAAGCTTTGCGCAAAAAATATCTTTGTGTTCGTACAGTCGCTCGAGATGCAGTTGTTGATGCTGTTGGAGAAATAGTTTTGTTAAACAAGATGAGAAAGCCACCTCGGAATTATTCATCTGCTGGGTTTGTAAAATTTTTGATAGTTTATTAGTGGGTAATTTATTCATAGTTGTTTTCTTGATCATATTGTTCATATTCATTTTTGAATCGAGTGACTATGAAATATTTGTTAGGTTTGAGTAAAATATAATCAAATATATTATTAATATTCGAAAACTTTGAAATGGAATCTCTTTTCCGGAACGTTAGTTTATCCGAAAAAAATTATTTTATAGGAGAAATCTGTGTTAGAAGATTTTGGGAGAAGAGCTCAAATTTCCTGATTTATTGGGGTATTCCACTAAAAAATTTCATTTCGCTGGTAATTTCTTGTAATACATGATAGATGCATCATGTGAAGAACCTCTTTCTGGATTTTTCGATTTCAGTGAAATAGATGGTATTTTGATATGCTTCAAACATATTGTGATCCCATCGTCATTTGGTATTACAGTACCTCGTAGCAGATCGTAAGTTGATATCAGTTTGATATTTACTTTTAAATACAAGTTCAAGATTCCAAGGTTTAATTTTTCCAAAATAGCTTTGTTGAAATATGTAAATTTATTTTCATTGACAGTCATTCAGCCGTATAACTGATTTAACAGTGATTCTCTGCTTTGATTTGTCTTTTCTTCCTAGTTAGTCATCTTTTCCAATTCAAAACAACAAACCTTTTTAATTAAACCTCAAGTCGAAACATCATTTCGAGAAATACTTCTTGCAGTACAACTTCCGAATTATATCCATCCGCCGGGATTGTTGAGTTTCGGCATTCCACTCCTACGCTGGACAAAAGAAATAACATTGCACCAAATGTCTTAACTATAAAAGCGGGTGGGAAACGAGGCGTGGAAGATGTTCCGTTCAAATTGAACTCTCAGGTGGAAAGCACATTAGCTAAAAATAAGGTAAGATATCTGTGAATATACTAGGAAACGTTCGAATTTTAACTAAAAACAATTCTCTTAATATTCTTTTGTGTCTTTTGATTTTCCTTGAGTTTCATAATAACTTTTGGATTATCTTTATGGTTTTACAATGACTGGTGATTTCTAGCGGCTATAAATTTATCATTTAAATTATTTTTTCATCCTAACTGAAGTGCAGTGACGTACCTTACATGTATATTGCATACATATTGTATGTTTTAACTTTATGTAGTTTCTGTATGCGTATCCAAAATAAAGTGCACGGAAAACGTGGTAGAAGATTGTGTTTGCTATTGCATTTTGCTCCTTAAATTGAATTGTTAAGTTTTAAAACCATTTGTAACCATCAGATTGTGGGTTTATCGGAAACTGTTTTAGCTGGAATTGCTACCGGAATTAAAGAAGTGCGATTCTGAACAATTGGACCGTGATTACTGTTATTACTTTACTCTTGAACGGGCAATGCTTTCTAATTCGTGATGGTATGTTCTTGTAAGCTGTTGTTAATTTTACTGTTAATATTTTGCATGTTTCCTCAGTGAAGTTGTAGGAGAACTGTTCGGCAAACATCCAATTCAAACAATGGCTTAATTTCAGTACATTTTTATGCCATACAGGATGTCGCACCACGTTCTAGTAGAGAAATTCGAAGCCTTCTTCACTTTTTGTTTCTTGTAACAGTTACGTCTTTAAATTTGTCTCCTGGATTTGAAATTTTTTGTGAGATCCAAGAATCACTCTCTTTTCTGGAATTTGTTGTAAATCATTGTTTTCCTGACCTATCTTGCTTTAATACCGCGCTTTACGAGCTGTCTGCTGGTAATTTATTTGATTTCTTAATACCATTTCATTTTAAGTAAATTTGAGCGTAATGGATTGCCAAAAATCTATTGCAGTTCATTCAACATGAAACATTGTTTGTTTCTGAAAAGACGTTAGCATAAAAAATCACATCCGAAGCGATTTTATAAGCTAATGTTTAGACAAAATTCAGATGAAATTTCGATATCTTTGTTACTATGTTTGAAGTTTCTACTTATTTTCGATTGATTTATGAATACTTTACTGACAATCTTCTCAGTGCTTCATAGAGCATAAAGGTTTTTAGCCCAATGAAGCAAGGAAAGACGTTGACATGACGAAATATGTTGAAAAGTAATGGACAAACTCGAGAATGGAACTGATTTCTTTAACTATATAGTGTCAAGCGTCAGTATTAGCTGTGTTTTATATATATTTCGAGGTTATCATTTTATGTGTATGTGATATATTTTGTTACATTTATTAAAACAGCAAGAAGGTTGCGCATTTTTCATATAACTAGTTTATTGACTGAGGGGTAAAGCAGTATGTCTAATTGTTTAATGCAGAAGATATTTATGCCTGGTTTTCGAAGGTTCTAATTTTGCTTTTTCCCAGGATTTGCAACTTGGCTTTCTAGCTGTCTTCCTATTCATGACGATTAAAAGGGAGTTTAAATTTTAAAACCAGTTGTAGCCATTATTGATAATGAGGGGTGCTATTGAACTGCAGCTGAAAAATGTTTGCGAAGATTTTTGCTTTAAGCAATCTTTTGGAGAAAGAAAAAGCAATAATTAAAATAATGCGAGATTTAATGAAGATTTTGTCAGAACAAATTACATCTTATTTATGGGATATAAGTGCACAAATTTGAAGTCATTCTGATTTAGTTCTGGTAGAATTTTCTTCAAACAGAGATCTGATTTTACTCATCTTGCAGCCTTTGTATAGATGGTTCAACGCTCCATTTTGATAATAATATTCTTAATTCTTTCCCTGAATCACCGATTTCTAATGTTGATTGCATCGATGAGACCTGCCGATCGTCCATTAACTGTACGTTAGAAAACCTAAGTTAGTAAATACATATCAATGAAGATTAAAAATGCATTTGAACATTTCCATTAATAACAAAATAAAATCGCTGTGGGAAGTAGATAAGACTATACAAGGTCATGCGAAACATTAACTCAGTTTCACTATAAGAAATGCTCGAATCAACTAAACAGGAAATGACCCTCAAATGCAACAAACACTACACCAGAGAGTGAGATTTACAATGCTTTTTAGAATGTGCAAATTATTACAAAGGAAGAAGGACCTGCAACAAATATGATCTGTGAAGCCTTGCCTAAAGAAAGCAATAAATCGTAACTTATTTCAGCACTCTTTACTCTTCCATCGGTTCATAATTAAAAATATAGGCAATTTGCATACTCTACCTATCCTTTGCAAAACGGTTTGGTGAGTTCTAATGCAACAATATCTAGAAATAATCAAGTTAAACAGTAATATTTTCCTTTTTCTGTTCCATACCGTCAGTTTTATTGGAACGGTCATGAGAATTTCTATTCATCGATCCTAATTTCAGATTTTGACAGCGTATATGAACGCGAAGGTACTAAAATACTATGCTAATGACAAAAAGTAAAATAATATGTTAAAAAAATTTCTAAAAAGTAATTCAATTGCAATGTTGAAATTGAAACATAAATAAATATATTGAATATACAAGAATTAATAAAAAAATGAAGAAGATTTAATTTTTAAGTTAGAGATGATGTTCATACATAGCGCACACAAAGATAAGAAAATAAATAAATAAATAAAAAACTTGAAAAATGATGAATCATTCAAAAATTTTTTAAAGCCTTCTTTAAAAAGAAATATATTAATTACAGCAAACAAAGCTTGCAATTGATTTAAAAAAATCCTAAAACTTCGTCATTTATAATTAAATAATGAGTACACAAGAGAGACGTTAGCTAAGAACAATCTTGTTTCCCGGATCTTCAGATGAGAAAGTTTTAGATACTGAGCTAATAATTAATATATGTAAAAAAAAGCATAGGAAAACATTCGCAAAAAAAGCAATCTCTTGTTTTGAAAAAAGAAAAATTCAAAAGAAGAACCCTTTTTCCGCAACACTTGGAAAGGCTTATGCAAAGAGAAAGATTTTTTTTTGAAGAGAAAGACAAGAAAATGAGAAATGTCTCGTATCCATTTTCAATTCAGACCCGCAGCACTATCAATAATTAAGTAAAAACGAAGTGGAAAAAAGATGATACTTTGTGCATTGAAATACAAATGAATAGACAAGCAAATATTTATAATAACAGTGAAATAGAAAATGTGAAATCACAATGAGATTCTCTAAGGGAGATACTAATCATAAAGCGTAAAAGACATAGAAAGTTACTAATGAAGTAAAAACTAAAAAGTCCAACTAATTGAATCAGTACATCAAGATCGTCTTATGAATCTATTGCAAATATGAGTGTTTTCCAAGAATCATTTGACTTGGAAAAAATTGCTATTATTAGGAACATTCCGCTATTTAGTGATATTAGTTGTTGTTTTCGTAAAAGATGTTTGAAACAGCCTCCTTCCAGAGCAGTAAAAATTTGAAAGAAATTTACACACTTTCAGAAAAAATCCTACGCAATTTTCCCAAGTATTGATCGATGGTCATTCTAAACTGTAGTTTCATACTCGTCTTAAAATAGCTGCATTATTGAATGCAAAGATATAAAAATCTGTCAAGAATTTCATAAATACAAATTTGTTTTGACGTGCATAAACAGATACATTATTGAATGAAAGAATATAAAATCATGGTGAAACTTCCTTTGGATTCAATTCGTTATCAACTGCTTCCGGTCATATCCGTACGCTTCGCTTTCCTTGTCACTACTGCCACTTCTACTTCTTCATTAACTGACTTAGTTCTGAATTCTCAATGACCGCTTCTGTTGGTATTGGGTCATCATGCATTTGCGATGAGAAAAACAACAACGTGCAAAGTAGAAGCACCATGGCGATTGTCTGAAATTTATTTTCTTCTAAATTTCAACAATTTTCATACCACCCAAACAGCTTCAAAATCAGTAAAATAATTAGAAAATACGAAAATTCAAAGCAATATCCTTTACAAATTCAAAACACTGATACATCATTACTTATATTATCGTAAAGCTATTCAAGTTTAAGTTAAAAATATTCCGTAAAGAAAACTTACTTGACCAGTTACACTGAAAGCGAGAAAAAGATCGGCCAAAAGTTTATTCCGATAAAGCATGCAGCTTCCTTGCTGAAAATTACGTAAATGAAAAACCAACATTTCGAAAATTTTACAGAAAAAACAACAAAAATTAAAATTTCAATAGCATACTTCGCCAGAACAAACATCCAAATTGTAACGTATGCATGACACATCAAACATCCATCCAAAAAGAACTGGCGCAGGAATGGTACCAATAACTCTCACCAGAATCCATTGAATTCCAAGCGCAAATGAACGCTCAGCATAATCAACTGTTCTAAGGAAAAAACACTTTATTTCATAATTCTAACAAGCAAAAAAAAAAAAAAATATTTAAGGGTCCGCTTAACAATATGTTCACCAATTATTTGTTTCAAATGAATCAAAAGATTGAAATAAGATTTGCAACATCTCTCACATTTTCCGACTCAATCTTGAAACATTCAAAATTAATAATACCTCAACACTACCGAAATTAATGGTACTCCAACGGCAAATGCGAAGAAACAGAATGGAGCGAACAGCGCGAGAAATCCAAATAGTCCTCTGCATTTCGATTCACACAATCCATTCTTAACGGTTCTGTATCCAAATCGAGTGTTTTCAGGTACACATGAACAGTTGTAATACATCTGAAATGAACACTACAATTATATCTTGGAAGCAACCGCCTCAGACTATTTGATTGAATTCTTCTTTTCACGACAACGTACACTACATCTGTCATAAGGCATTACATTTCTTATTAGCTTACAAACGAATAACCTTTCTGAGAGGTTCGTAATTTTGCTGGCAACCGGCGAAACATGGTGAATAGAAAGAGATCTGCTTATCATTATATAATTCAGCACATACAGGATGATATTCACTTGAAACACAGTCACAATGATGATTGCAGATGGATTTTAAAGAAGGGAATATTTCTGTACCATTATTATTTTGATTTGTATTAAAAGCGCTGAAAAATTGATTAAACAAATAAAAAACAAAAAAGATACAATAAGTTGGAGGATATAAAGCAGTGATGAAAAATTTTAAATTAAATTTCGTCGTTCATATTAAGATATATAATTTTAAATGTAGAGAAATTTTCCATTCTTTTCTCAAAAATTTGGACATGACATTACGACTTGAATCCATCACCAAGATCAATTTGAAAGTTTAGGATAACTACGGATTCTAATTTGAAATTTTAAAACACAAACTTACGTGTCCACTTTATAATGCTCCTCAATTCCAGCAAGTGGATCGTGATCACAATAAACGAGATACATTGGTGATAAGATAAGGGTACACATTAGCAATGCTATACAAAATTTCAAAGTTTTAACACAGCTTAGTCGGAACCGTTGAACGATGAAACCACTGAACATTGTGCCTATTCCAGCCATTGGAACCATTATACAACCTCAAAATAGGTTTATTTTCGAAGAAATTTTAGATCTAAACTGAAAGAATCTATAACTTCGAATTTTTTGAATATAAATGAGGACTAAACCGATTAACATATTTGCTTTGCTTGGTGGAACGCTGAATTGTCGTTCGAGATACTTTGACATGAATGTCGACGCACCCGTTATAATGAATCCTAAAAATTTTGTATAGATAAACTGAAAAATCATTGAAGCATAATATAAAATTCAGGTCACATTTTCTACTGTCCAACGCGTCAAGCAATTCAGGTATGTTTTCCCTTGCAGCATTAAACATTCCATTTCTTTAAAATTCTCTCATTCGTAACAAGTGCTGATTCCGGAAAAATTACAAGAATTCGTAGTACAATTAAACCCTGATTTTAATAAAAATTTTTTTGAAAGAATAAATATCTTAAATGGTGCAACTCGAATAGTACTGAAATATCCAATATAAAACATTTGAAATTTCCAAAACTGCGAAAGAATGAAGAGATATGAAGAGCAAAAAGATGAAAATTCCCGTGCCACGCCTGAATTCCACCCATAAAAGGATGGAAATATGCATTAAATACAGAATGATGGATTGCGAATGCATTAAATATGGAATGATGAATCGCGTCGTATTCTTAATCATGATTCTACTCTGGCTGACAGTATGTACCCATACAGATAAGTAGTTTTTTAACATTGAGTTTTATATTTTTTTTTTTTTTAAGGAAAGAAAATGTTAATGTTTTTGATAACTATTAGATTTATTTGCACAAAAAAAGCACTGCGTTTACCAAATTTTTAGGTTCTTACATTTCAGAGAAAAATCATGAATGGCAAAGAATAACCGGCAACAAAACACAAGAATCAATTTATCAGGATGATAAATGGAAAGGGAACATCTATCCGCTTATCCACGAAAAGAAGGAAACGAAAAACAATAACCGGGAAATGTTATTTGGACCCAAAGTCCAAAATAATGGGCAGTATGGAATCCGTACCATTTACAAGTATGGAGGACAAGGAATATTTGGACAAATAACCATAATTGAATAATCAAGTAATTTGACTTCATTTTAATCCAAACAATCATCGAATTTTCGTGAACTTTCCAAAACATACCATCAACAGCCATAGCAAAAGTAATGAGCATATAGCTACCATTTGATATTATTCTATAGATAGCTATTGGTATATGTCGTACATCAAGCCATATATGATACCAGATTGGACCGCGATTATTCTGCAGTGCTGGCATTGACTCGCCAATTTTTATAGTTTGAACTGTTGTCGTACCTTCTAAAGATCGAAATAAATGATCAATCTTTTGCATTAAATTTTTGATAAATACTAAGAATTAAAAATTTTCAAACACCGCAGCACCAACGGAATCGATAAATAATGATTCATGAATATTCTTCAAGATTTCAGAGTTATGAAGTTTGAAGAAAATAAGAAATTTTTAGTTTCAATTTTACGTCACAACCGTTTTTTAGGAGAAAATTCTTCATCCCAAAGATAAAAACGCTATTTTACAGTGCTGTACGACTATAAAAAATGAAAAATGAGATTTAGCTCAAACTATCTCGGCCAACATTATACATGATACTAAAATCATAGTTAATCGTCATTTGAAATAAAATTGAAATCATTTAGAAACGAAACTCCTCAAATCCATGAAAACTCTATCCAATACCCATAAAACACAGTAGATAGATTAAATGATTTAAGTACACACGAAACTGCTTAACCTCCACCATCTACTGGTAAAAGTGGTCCAAAAACTGTAGCTGTCTTGCTTGTAGATGGAATACCGCAACATTCTGCAGTACGTTTTCTTCCACCAGCTATCGTCTCCTCGTGTAATCGTGTTCTATAAACAAGGCCAAAATATTAAGTTTAAGCTGTATATCAAATCCTTTTATACATGTTGATTTCTGCTTGTTAAGTTGTACTTTTAAATCAAATCAAAAGAAAAAAGTTCAACGCACCGATGCCATTTAAGAGATTCCGGAAGAACTTTTGGCAAAACCACTATGGGAAAAACGGCAATTAAAGCCAGAGTGCTAGCTATCTGGAAGCCGATCCACCAAGCACCAACCCATTTTGGATCGGTTTCATCGATATTTAAAACCCTTAAACAACATTTTGTAAACAAAGGAATTGTTGAATACATAGTAAACATAAATAATCGGCTAAGTAAACTAACTTAATATAAAGCTCCGACTGCAAAAAATCAGTGTGATATCGCAAAAACGAACTAGACATCAGAAATCCAAAAGCCGGACCAAATATTGCAAAGGCATAGAAAATACCTGAAATGGCTTGATACCAATGAACTTTCTGAGTAGGAATGAACATGAAAATAGAGTAGAAATCAACATATTAAACAGGCAATGTACCATACCTATTCATAAAATATACCATGATTACAACTAATACAATTCCATTTTCAAGCGATAGTTAGCAACTCTATGAATCACCATTAAAAAATCTTTTATTGTTTCGGAATGGATAGTACGGTGCACTGAAATATACTATCGTCCAATGAATGGTAGTCAGCGATATCTTTGTTACCTCTTGTGCGTTTTTTGAATTTTAAACTTTTCTTTATGGATCTTTCTAAAGTGTTCCCAAAATCAAAAAGTAAAACTCAAAAGTACCAAGATAAAGTGAAGAAAAAGCTGCGCCAACATTTTCATCGATATAACTAACACCAAGGGTAAACAGTGGTGTTGCACCAATACCATGAAGAAAGTGACCAAGACAAAACAGGAACACATATCGAAAAGTACCAGGCTGGAAAACTGAAACTGAGTAAACCACTTCTTTGAGCAAGTTAAAAGCCTAGAATGAAATCCCATCAGCTAAAAAGCAGATTACCTGGCTTTCGGGAGATGGACAATCTCGTAAAGCCTCAGCAGTAGCTGATGACATTATTGAATAAAATGAACTGTTTAGTCCTGCATAATTTGCTTTGGATCCTGAAAAAAAAATTTCCTTTCGAAAATTGTAAGTAATAGTTCAGAATAATTCGGCCCGCATATTTTGGCAAGTTATAACTGAGATGTGTTTACATTTTACTGATTCTACCTAATTGCATTCTCAATAGATAAACTTCGATAATCATTTACTACAGAAACATGTTTATTAAGAAATTTTAATTTTATCTATTTTATGGTTTTGATTATTTTTATATTTGTTGTATACAGAATTATGTAAGTTTGTTGAGATGGAGATTTTTGTGGCTTTTGTTAAGTTTTTAGTTTTAAATTTTGATCATCGAAATTTTCAATTTTGTTTCAAATGATATTTCAAAACTTTCATGTATGAAGATATTTCTAGATGAAATTGAAAGAAAAAAAAAGAAAAAAAGCAGGACTACAAAATAAACTGAAATATATGGTACCGGGCAAAACAAAAGGATATTTTAAAATATCGATTCTTTAAGTATTCATAAGGAAATCTAAACTGTTTAAATCTAAAAAGTAAGAATGAAATAGATTATCTGTCATTGCAGGAAAGATTAAGGTCAGTATAAAATTAGCATAAAAAATGGCCTAATAATTCTTTTCTTTCAGAAAAATGTAGCAATAATAAAATTAAATAAATATGATAACCGAAAGAAGTATGTGAAGCATCGCATTTACTAAACGTCGGTTCATCAGCATTATAGATGGAAGTGTATGAATCTGAGAAATTATGCGGCATTGTAAAAATAAAGCTGCCTAATGCCATCAGTGATAGCCCCACTGCAAGCACCATCGGTTTTGAGTGACGTCCACCAAAGTAAGAGACAGGTATACACAAAAGTACATAGCCAAAATCATAAAACTATAAAAAAAAAATTTTAAATCTCACTGCGATGCAAATGAATTAAATTTTAAAACTTAGTTGCGAATTATCTTTATTAAAACTGTAATAAAAGAGAACTAAAAAAGAGTTAGGAAGAAATTTTTTTGAAGCTATGATTTCATAAACTTTTACTTTTACCTGCATGATGCGACCTATAGTTGATGAGCTGAATTGAAATCTTCGTTCTATGGAAGTTATCGCCGAAGGAACTAGACCATTTACAAGCAGTCCTTGCACAGTACAAAACCAACACATCCACAACAACATCCAATTCTTCCTACCAAATCGCTGTAACCATTTAGGTCTGAAATACTTGAAAGCATTTTAAAACTATTTTTGAAACAAACGCATAGTGCATTTCACCAAAAGAAGTATACAACGTAAATTAAGGCAGGGTAAATTATTTTCCAAACATCAAATAGTCAAATAGCTACTGTATCTGTATCTATATCAAAGATTTTCAAATCAAATGATGATTTCAAGGAACTCATCTAGTACTGTATACGACAAATGGATCTGTATTACTTATAGTGTTTTCATCAATCACACGAGTTCCAATAAATGAAAAATCAAGAAATATGTTTTTACAGAAATTTCGTTTATTGAATCCTAGGAATTAGACTTGCAACATGAAAACAGACTGAAGAAGCTGTACATCACTACGTTCCAAATAAAGGCCAATTCATGCACGATACTTCAACTTTATTTTTTTTTGAACCAAAAAATGATCACAATTAAAATACCGGAAAAAAAATCTGGAAACGTTATTTGATTGCTATAACATAAAATTTGGATCTCTTTTTCAATAGCCTGGAATTAACAGAAGCAAAAAATAGAAATTTTAACCTCCAATTCCGAAGGCCAACCAAGGATTCCGTCGCCAAGACGTTGATCTCTTTTTCAATAGCCTGAATTTGTTGCTGCTTTTGCCACACACATACTGTTGACCAAGTCTTCTCCCGTTTTTGCATTGGCCATGGTGGACCCGACGCGAAACCATTATGGTAATTTCTGAAGATAAGAAAATTTCCACAATTAAAACACATAATTTCACTCAAGTCTTCATAACGTTTTCTCTAAAGCTTAATTTTCAGTTTTTTTTTTTTTTTTTTTTTTTTTTTTTAAAAAAAAAAAAAAAAAAAAAAA
>JARVGP010001575.1:0-14104 GCA_029876185.1 Mansonella ozzardi | reverse complement strand
GTTGTTGTTGTTGTTGTTCTTGTTGCTGTTGTTGTTGCTGTTGCTGTTGTTGTTGCTGTTGTTGTTGTTGTTGTTGTTGTTGTTGTTGTTGTTGCTGCTGCTGCTGTTGTGGTTGATCAGGATTATCAATTCGACCATGTATTGCTAATATCGGATTATGGGAATATATGGAAAAGTTTTTTAACAAATTTTGGTCCATCTCAACTTCAATATTATCATCTTTGGTATGCATCCATTTGGATGAAGTTATGTAATCATCTTTAAAATGATATTTAGTATCACCACAATTCGTGCGTCTAATAGGTGTTGGACGTGTACCACATTCAACTATTATCCTGAAAATAAAAAAGGTTTTTCTATTTGATTTTTTTAGATTTTAAAATTTCAAATTTTAGTGTCTTTTTCATATTCAGCTACTAAGATTTTTCCAATCCCCTCATTATCTCAAACATACAGCGCTATGTTTTTAGGCTGTGCTAATTTCTAAGGAATTTTATAAATAAATCAATCAATTTTACTTTGCTTTAATCCAAGTAAATCGAGTATTAAAATAATTTGACACCAAGCAAAAAAAGTGAATAACAAAATAACTTACTTTTGCATCTTTTTATCTGAAGTAGCAAATTCTGGATAGTATTTTGTTGCTGTTGAATTGATCAGATAGCGATCGCAAAGCTGATTGTTTGGCATAAGTTGCTGCCGTTCAGAAGGTAATGCTGGAGCTTTTGGAGGTGGAAGAGTGGGAGGTGGAGGCCTTAATGAAAATGAATAGCGAGTGTTTGTGATACCCTGCCCAGATTCACTATTTTTAGCAACATGATTCTTCCGCAAGAAATGAACAGCATAAGTTATTAATGTAAATACAACAATTAGCACCAATAAGCCACTATAAAAGTAAAGATTCGATAATACTCCATGATCCGTTCCTGAAAAATAATTTATTCATTATGATGCATTGTAAGTAATCACTGGGCTAGCTGGCTTTTTTTTCTTTTGTAATTTACAATTGGTTGTATTAACAGTGTTAACAATGGAAGAACAACAAATCTTTCGATTCCTTAAAATGTCTTGCAAATTTTTTATTGAAAAATATAAAGGAATTGCTAAAAAGACTAACGTGCAACAACATGCAGATATGCTGATCGATAAGCGATATCACCATGAGCATTTGTTACCACACAAAGATACGTCCCAGAATGTTCATATCGTACATTTGGAATGATAAGCCTATTTAGGCTGATACCATCTGATAACTCAGCACTTGTTTCCGGTTTTTCCAACAGTAGAAGGTGCATATTATTTGCGTGAATTAGTGTTGCGTTTGCATTTGTTTGACGAATTGCGTTCGGATCATCCACTCGCTTCAACCACTAAAATATAAAAGTAATAAACTCATTATTTAACTAAATGTGATATGTTCTATTGTAGTTTCAGAGTAACAGATCATTTTTATTCCAGCACAAATAAACATTTCAGATCATTAAATGATTTGTTTCCTTGGTAGTTTTTAAAGTGGTTCATCTTTTTTTCCAACATTAGCATTAATTTTAAGTTAATTATTAATTGCATATGATAATATATTGATGTTACTATCACTTGAACTTCTAATAGTAGAATCTAACCCAGCGTCAATTTCAATATCATTGTTAAATCTTAACAATGTTAAAATGATATTAATGGGTTAATTATTGAAAATATCAACCTAACTATGTTAATCATTGAACGTTAAAATAATGATACCTTAATAAGCGGTTGCTGTTGATTTTTTACTTTACATTGAAATTGAGCAGTTCGACCAATTCGAACAGTATTGTTGAAAGGTTCATCAATGATTGGATAAAGCTGTGCATTTGTTTGATCAACAGACCAACTTTCACCATCTAAGCCTTCGAAGAAATTTTCCACGTAAACGTGAAATGCTGCTTCGATGCTACCGTGTTTATTTGCTACTTTACATACATATTTACCTCCTTCGGTAGGTTGTACATCGCTTAGATAAAGTATCGCCGAGGATGAATGATAAGTAATTTCTGAAATTTTGAAAATTTTTCAAAACTGTTATCAACATTACTTGATTCCTAAATAATTATGATTTTTTTCTTCGTTTTTGTAATTTCGGAAAGTAATCAGTAATGAAAATTTAAGAAATGATAACGATAAATGATAATATTAGTAATTATTATTTCCATATTAATACCTCGTTCTAATGCCTTGTCATCTCGTTGCCAAGTAATGTATGGCAATGGGTTACCTTTTGCAGGACATTTTAGCAACAAAGCCCCACCAATTGTTGTTCTCACTGGATTCATCATCCAATTTCGCATTTCCGTTTCGTTCTTCCACACTGGTGGCGATGCTATAAAATATTGCTTCACATCAATAACTAAACATAATTTAACTTCTTAAAATTCCAAATAGAAATTTTTCCAAAATCTCGTTTGTCGCATTTAATAACATAATTTAAATAAAAACTATATAATTGAAAATGATTGAAATAGATGAACAGTAACAGAATATTTTTGTTTTACTGTGTAAAATTTAAAAAATGCTTGAAATATTTTTACGCTAAATAAAATTTTCATAAAAGAAAACAGAAACTTGTCCTTTCTGAAAAATTTCAATAATCTTTTCCATTTCATTGAACAACTATGGTTTCAATCTATTTTTTTTTTTTTGTGATGCTATATAAATTTTACCAAATGATTTCATGGAATCTTTTTAAATTTCAAATATCGAAACTGTCAACAATTTTATATTTTGCTCCTTGATCAATTTAGAAATACTTCCATTTATTAAATGTAACAATCATTACTGTTCATTCAAGGCAATAGCTCTCAATTACCGTCTCGTTTATAACGCTTGATTTTCTACACATTTTCTCATTCTTTATTTATCTCTCAATTTGAAATATATTTTTTTATTCTCCTAGAAGTTATAAACAAAAGCTAATTATAGATCAACTTGTAGCATTTTGCTCGTATAACCCACATTCTCAAATTATCGTTTGAAAATGTCATTAAAACATTTGAACTCAATTCAAACGAGTAATTAAAATAAATTACCATCAGTCGTCAGTGTAAGTGTGCTGTCAGTATTTTCTTCATTCTCCACTGCTGGATCATAAAAAGTTACGGTAAAATTCAATTCCCGATGTCCAAATCCATTAACCACTTGGCATTGATATATTCCACCATCAAATAGTTGAGGATTACGAATTTTTAGCTCACGATCTGATCGAGCTAATTTGAAGCGATTGTTGAAATCGAATCCGATCTTCAGGAATGTAAGAAATTTTCGCATTAATTAAGGCATTTTCGAACGAATGACCATTGTTTAAATTTTAAATTTTTTTTTTAATTAAAATTTTTTTTTTCGTTGACCGCAGTACTTTTCTTTAAATTATGCCAAAATAAATAGTATTCAGTGAGATCACCTAATAAAACATTTTCATGTTAATTTGTTATTTTATAAATTTAGTTCATATGGCTCAATATGCATGAGAGTTTTGCGCTTAATATTTCTGTAAAACACTTAAGCTTATTATTCCCATAAAGTAATGACCTTTTTTTATCGTGCAGACCTTTTTAATAGTCTTAAAATTGGTGGTATAGCATTTTTCATTCGCGCTTTTTACAAATTAAAAAAAAATCAGAAGATCGAAGACTAAATATCAAATAAGTAAATATTGTATTATTCAATTTCCGGCGACAGTTAAAATCGCTGAAGTAAGTGCAATTTGAAACTATGTTTCAATGATAAAAAGAAAAAATTTAGTCATCGAGTAAAATTTACTTTTTTAGATTATAAATTTTTACTTCCTACTTGAAATAATAACTTATACTTCTCTTCCTTCTTTCTTTTTTTTTCTTTTTGCAAAAATTAAGGCATGATAAATAAACCGATCTAAATATTTCACATTTGGTTTTCATAACTTTGACTAATTTTTACTTTTTTCGTAATTCGTATTTTACTTCTTTTCATTTTAATTACCTGATGATAACACTTATACAACCAATTATCTCATAATAGTGTCAATCATTCAACATAAAAGAAATTGATGTTTTTTCATTTTGGTTAAAAATTTTGTTAAGCAGTTGGAAATATTAAAATTCTTAATTTATCTTTTTTTTGTTATGTTTTTTAAAAATTAGGTTTTTTTTTAAATATATTTTTTAAATCTCTTACTGCAGTGGTGATAAATTGATTGAAGTGATAAATGCATATAAACATATATATGTGAATTTGTTCTTGACAAATGAGATATGAAGCGATAAAGCTTAAAAGAATGAGAAAAGAGCAGGAGGAAGTGGAAGCAAAGATTAAAAGTAAAAAGTTTCCCTCTTCCAATGAACAATTAATTTCATATTCGAACAATAAGCTAATTCCTTCTTTATTATTTTATTAAAACTATAAAGTTCTTATTAACATAATATTTCATCAATGCTTTTTATGACTAAAATTTCATTAATTACTTCTAATATTTGAAATTTAATATACTTATCCATTTTAATAGCTAAGAGAATGGCTGACAATAATTTGGATGTATTATCCACTTCAATCAAATACACTCACAATATTAGGTGTAGAAACACTCAAAAATTGTTTCATAAAAAAACTCAACTTATCGTTTGCTTCGTTATCAATACTTTGTTACAGAAGAAGATAAAAGTTATATTAAATTTTAAGTATTAAAAGTGAAGTAATTAATGAGTATAGTTTTGTAATTTTAGTTATAAAAAAGATTAATGAAAGTTATGATAACAAGAATTTTGAAATTTCCATTAAGTAATAAAGAAGGAATTAGCTTTTCGTCTGATATATTTCATTCTCCTTTAACTGCTTCAATGCAGATAATTATCAATTTTCTCTTTTTTCAAAAATTTGACATTATTAGATAAGTACACTGTTTGCAATTTACCGACACAAAGTGGCTTAATTAATCTTTTCAACTAATTGTTAGCAGCATCATTTATTACAGGAAAAACACTAATACAACAAAGAAGAAGAGAGGGTTTTTTAAAGGGGTTTTTGATCAGGCACTTTAATATTGAAGCTTTTCTCATATATTTGGAAAATTTTCAAAAACAATTCCTAAGATATTTTGAACAAAATGGAAAAAATAAAAAATAAAAAAAATCTAGATGAACTTACTGGTTCGTCATTTTTCTTCCACTGAATCATTAAAAGGTCATCGTTTTTCTCTTTAACCGGACAAATTAGTCTAAATTGTTTCGTTCCAATTGGAACATGAAATTCTGTTTGTGATGGTACCGATAAATCCGGTGGTGCTAAAAAAAAATCAAAAAAGTATTTTTTTATTGGAATTATTGAAAACTTGAAATGAAAAAATAAAAGGAACACTATTTAGATTAGCAGACTGTGTATTATAAAACTTCATCAATCAAAAAAAAAAAAAAAAAAAAAAAGCAGTTGATGCAGTTTTAGCATAAAAACTTAAAAAGAAATTGAATATGAAAAATAAAATCGAAACTTACAACATTCTTAAATGTTTCGTTTTTTTTAAAGTTGAATTTCAGGATTTATTTTTTTATAATGCAGATCAATTAGGAATAGTTTTATTTAACACATAAATTTTGTTAAAAATGAAAGAGTAGATATGAAAGATAAAGAGAAAGGACAAACTATAAGTGAGTATAAAATATTGACCCAAAAAAGAGAAAAAAATAAACATTTGATCTTTTCAACTTTAAAATATAGTATGCTGTTTTATTGATGAAACAATACGAATTGTCGTAGTTATTTGCATCTTCTTTTCTCAATTCCCAAACTTGTTTCTTTCTTTTTTTAGAAATTCTTCTAATACTTCAATTTTTTTTTTTTTTTTTTTTATTTTTTTTTATTTTTTTATTTTTTTTTTTTTTTTTTTTTCAAACATTACTCCATTCTCTCTTTCTCTTCTTATCTCTCCCTTTTTCATTCCATTTTCGTTCCGTATTTTAATGTTTTAATGTAAAGTAGTGTGACGTTTTGAGGGGGCAATAATTTTGCGGACATGTCAATCTTTGCAGCCTCTTTCTTCTTGTGATATTTAAGAACACAAGCTGTTTGGGGGACATCGGAGAAATCAAGAGCCGGAAAAAGAGAAAGGACAGCAAAAGGAGGTAAAAGAAATGAATCATATGAAGAAGTCAGTTCATCAAATGAAAGAATCAAAATTATAATGACACTATCTGAGTGAATGATCTTTTGGAATAGTTAAATTACCAGTAATAGCCAATTCAAGCATTGCTTGTATGAAGAAAGAACAACAAAATAAATGGCTAACCATGGAAGCTGTAAAAGAGCCTATTTCAATCTGTCATTTTTAAATTCCTCCTTTTTGCTTGTCCACCAATAACTTCGTTCTAACCATAAGCTTCATCCATATCAAGCAGTATGATTAAAATGTCAATATTATCTAATTTTAGAATGAAAGAGAACGAAAAAGAGAGAGAAATAAAAAAAGGAAGAAAGAAAGCTTATGTACATTGCACTATATTTTTTTTTCATTTTATTTCATCATATTTTTCAAATTCATCCTATTTGTTTATTCTTATTGTTAAAAGAACTCTCGAAGTTTTCACATTCATCATTCTCTCTCTCTCTCTCTTTCCCATTAGGATAAATCCAGATCAATTAACATACCGTTAGCATTGAATAATTATCAATTGGAACTGGTAGTGGTTGTAAAATTAGTGAGTAGTAATACATGAAATGCATTTTGTTTAAAATAAAAAATAAAAAGGAAAAAGTGACGCAACGAAATAAATTAAAGCAATTATTTTATATTTGTAAAAATTTGATAATAATCATTAACAATTTGTTAATGAATATGGTTATCAATAAATGACAACTTTTTTGTAAAAAAATTATAGAAAATAGCAAAATGAGAAAAATTACAAATAAATCTATGCGATATAAATTAAACGGAATAAATAAAATCGATTATAGCAATAAAATAAGCAGTTTTTTCTTTCTTTTTTTCATTTGATTAATAATTTAAAATATATGAATGAATCTATCAGAATTGTACAGCAATCAGTCTATTAATGCGCACATTGATCATGCAAAAAAATTTGAATAATCTAAATATCTGGATGAAATTGTGAAGATTTTTAATTTCAATAATTTTTCATTTTTGAATTTTAAAATAGCTGAATTTATTAATCTTATTTTAGTACTCATTAATTCACTAATAGTTCTCTTTCTCTTCCTCCTCTTTCTATCTTCTTTTCTAGTATACTAACTTAAATTTGACATAAAATGAAAAATTTATTTCCTCTTCTTCCTCCCCCTCCCAAATTCTTTTTTTTTCACAAATTATTTCAATGAGGCGGTATAGTACAAAAGAATTAGCGGTTTGCAACAACAGCAAAAAACCATCTTCATAATTTCACATTCCCATATGTTAAATTGTTGGTGAAAGAAAGAAAGAAACAGTTTCCTTTCTTTTTTTTGTTGCCAAATTATCAAATTTTATATTAATTCAGAAAAAAACAAAATCCATTTTTGGAACGTTCTGGCTATTGTGTCATTTAAAATGCCTTTTAATCAAAGCAATTTAATGAAGATTTCTTTGAAACAAAGAAAAAATTAAATTAGCTATTCCTCACTAACTTGAAAATTTTATGCAAATTCAACGTTGGAAAACGAATTTTAGCATTTTAGAAATCATACGTATTCCTCATCACGTGTCGGTAAATTTCAAAAAAAAAAGAGAAAACGAAAGCAAAAAAGGTTTACAGAAACCAATTCAGGATTATCCAGTCGTAACCATCATCATCATTCGCTTCTTTATACCATTTAATTTCATTGGAAAATTTGAAAAAGAAATTTTGAAAATTACCGCTTTTTCAATTTTAGACATTCAAACATTGTCTGTCCGTACAAGCAAAAACATCATCAGGGAAGGGGATTTTCGGCCTGATGAAAAAAATTTAAAAAGGAAATATGTTGCATTATTTGTATCGAAGCATGTGTCTACTAGCATTTGCTAAAAAAAAATAAAATAGCATAATAGAATTTTACACTTTTTTCCTTTTTTTAATTAACACAATTAAATATTCATAATATCCAAATGTTTTAATGATTTTCATGAAATTTGAATGCAAAAACTAATTAACCAATTATGTTTAAAATTATAATACTACCAAAATATGCTAGTATTCTAAGTTTTCAGACATTGTCCTTGGCATTTTCTTTTGACGAGAAATCACAAAATCTCAGGATGGTTTAGAAAACATTATAAGTGATCAGTTGTTGTAGCGGTTTTTTTAAAAACAGATATATTTGTCATTTTATACAAAAACGAATCTGGAATACTTCATCATCAAAAGATTCTGGAATATTTCACCAGTTGATAATGGATAATGGATAAAAGCGGAAAAAGACTGAGAAGTAGCTTAGCAGTACTGTGGGAACAGCTAATTTGAAGCTTTCGAGTAACATTTTTAATTGGAAGCTACCGTAACTAACAAATAGAGAATTAATTAAATGAAAAAATACATTATTTAACCAATTTAACACTTATAACATTATGTTTTGTATTACCATCTCTCCGTTTTTAAACTACAGTTTAATCCTTTCCATTTTCTATCAACATGATTGTGAACCAAATTTTCATGGATAATTGATAACAAATTCTGTCTATTTAATAGTTCCAATTTTATTAACTTTAAATTTCCATCTTAAGAAAATTTCAATCAAAGTAAAATATTATTTACAAAATTTAAATTTTTCTTCGTATTTCATTTTAATCAATTTAAAATTAATCAATAGCTAATTATAAAGATGAAAAATGTAACATTCGTAAACATATGGTCAATAAAGCAATAATACTGAGCAGTTTTAGTTAACAATTTTTATTTGATAAAATGACAAAAAATAAAACTGAATTAAAAAAAAAAAAACAACGAGAAAGAAAAAGAAATGAAATTAGTAATATACAATTAGTAATAGCTTAAAAAAAAACGAAATTAAGTCTGGTATGGTACAAAAACTAACATCGATGTTCCGTAACTGTTGCTGTTGAATGAGCTATTTCCGGAAAAATTAGAAGAATTGCAGTGATGAGCGGTAAGACAATAAAAAATGATGAAAAAGATGATGATGATACATGAAATGGAGCAATATAAATTGTTGCTGTAATCGTAGTAGTAGCATCAGAAGTAGTAGCAATAGCAATATCGGTAGCAGTTGTTGTTGCTGTTGTTGTTGCTGTTGTTGTTGCTGTTGTTGTTGCTATTGTTGTAGCAGTAATATTCGACAAACAATACTTCATTCGCCACAACAATTTTACCGCTACCCTCCTGCAAAAATATAATTTATTGCCCGAGCAATAAATCTATTTCGCTCCTGTGTGCACACTTCAATTCTCCGCCCGACTTTATTAGCCTCTTCCTATCCCGCCTACCATCTATTCCGTTCCACCTTTTCTCGCTCTTCCAACTCCTTCATATCCGTTCCGTTGTCATCTCATCGAGGACACAAAACAGCTGTTGTGTAGGAGCATTTAAAATATGACGATCATCACTACCTCCAACTTTCTCCTGTCATTTTTTTTCTCCCATTTCATTCCAGATACTGTCTTTTTTTTAATCATAAATCTGGCAACAATCATCATTTAATGATATAAGACTTCACAGTTTTAAATGAAATATTTCATCGATGAAAATCTCATTTACCAGTGGTTATTTAATATTTTCAATGCTTCTGTATTGATAATTATCTTTGTACATTGTTCGAGAACGATTAAAAAGCGTATACCATATTAAAGATAGATCAAAATCGATTCAATGACTTATTGATTGATTAATTCGAAATTATTCAAAAAAATCCAGATAATTATTGAGACTTCAAAATTTCTCTTCAATCGAAAATTTATCATATTTATTTTTCCCACAAAAGCTTTTGATTTGTTCATAAATCGAAACGGTTTCTTTTCAAATCAATCTCGGTGACATTGTCGTTCTTAGTTTTTATGCTTTTTTTAATAGAAGGAAAAAAAAAATGTTACTGTTATAGTTGGTAATTTTTGTTATGCTCAAAAAAAGTTCAGTTATTTTCCGTAATAAAAAAATTTCTTTACAGATATTTTACAAATTTTAGCTCTAAAACGTTTTAAAATGGGAAAAACTTCAAATTCTCTTTTAATTCATAATTTTTTAGGAAAAAAGACAAAATTTTTCATCCTCTACCAAATTTCTTCCGAATGTTCGTTAGAATATGTATGTATTTACAAATACTTATATATATTGACAGAGAATGTTAATAGTTAGCCAATGAAAGCTTGGTTGTAAATGAAACATTTTGGTTTTGATTTCATAATGAGATTTGCTGTCTGTTTCAAATTTCAATGAAATGCAAATTTTAGATGGCATTTTGATTGACAGGCATATTTCATTCAAATAATGGTACATTTCATAAAAATTCATAAAAGTAAGATTAAATTCACATTTTGCATTCCACTCCAAATTTGCTTATCATTTATCATTCAATCATCTCTTCTTCTATTTTGTAATAGATTGCTTTTTTGAAAATAATCATTATAAGTAAATATATGCAAAAGTGAATGAACAGTTAACCATATTGCTAATAATTATTAAATGCTTATTAAAAATAGTTCATTTAATAGATTGTAATTTATTGCTTAATTTGGATAATTAATTAAGTAAAATTTTGCATTTCCGCAAAAATTATCCTATCCAAATGATATCATGCTTAATTGAGGAAGATAAAAAGAGAAAAGCACAGGAAAGTAAGGAGGAAAATGAGGATGATGAGAAAGGAAGAAAAGAAAGGAAGGCAAGGTAGGAAAGGGCAAAAAAAAAAGGTAAGGTAAAATCAACACGATCAAAATGTCTCATAAAACATTCTGGAGGGTAATAATTTGTGAATGTTACACAAAAACAATTAATTTTCGGAGAACGAGAATAAATTTCGATCTTCTCTCTTTCGAAATGAAAAAAAAATTTTTTTTATTTTAAATTCCCAACCTACAGGGCAGCGAGAAAAATGCCTTTTCATTTCAGATACTTGCGTGTATATGTTGTGTGTGTGTGTGTGTATGTGTGTGCGCGTGTGTGCGTGTGTGTGGTGTGTTCGTGTGTGTGTGTGTGCGTGTGTGTACGTGTATATATTTTTGTCCCATAGGCCATTTGTTGATTCTCTTATTTCCTGAGAGTTAAGAGTGGATCATGTGGATAGTTATCCATCAATTTATAGGATATTATCCATAAAATGGCCCACTCAAAAAGCGTTCTGGATGTTAATTGTATATCAAATTATTCATTACTATATACCTCAAAAATATCCCTTGCTTACACGCCTACCTGTAAATGATTCAAACGAGAACTCCCAATATTATCCCATTCTTCTTTACTCTTCTCCATTATAAGCGTCATTTTTCAACCATATGCCACTTTCACTTACATACATATAGATATACAGACACACACACACACACACACACACACACACACACACACACAAACACACACACACACACACACACACACACACACACACACACACACACACACACACATACACACACACACACACACATTGATCAAATCATTAATCAACATGAAGTAATCATTAAATTCTGTTAATTACATTATTCCCTAATTAACGGTTGTTGATGCAAATAGTGCAAATGATTTAAATGTTGATGTAAATAGTGGTAAATGATTTTAAAGCAAATTTGTAACTATCAGCTAGTTCAATTGATATTAAAATATTTAAATATGAAAGAATTATCTCAGATTTAATTTCAAATCGTAATTCAAATCAAATCTGATCTGTACTTATACTTTGTAATTATTATTTATTATCATTTTTTAATCTATCACAATGAATTATTAATTTTTATTCATTTTAAAATTTTGCTTATTATAATGATTTATTGTTAGATTATTGCTTTTTGTTATTACTACTACAATTATTTTTAACAATTGTATTTTTATATTATGATATTTGAATTATTTTTATGATTATTTTTAACAATTTTATGATAGAAAAATCAGTCAAAAACAGTTCCCTAATCTTTTTTTATCAAATTTGTCCTTTTGCTGATAATTAATTTGCAGCATGCTGATAACAACTGCATTTAATCATTGATGACACTGCAATATACATGCCTCATTCATTAAGTAAACAATGATTTCAGCCATCATCTCACTGAAAAGTTATAAATCAAAGAAAGAAAATATTGCTTGAACATTTTTCCAACAATTGTTTATATTACAATTTTCTTTTAATTCGATAGTTAAAAATATTCGTACAACATTTGAATGAAGAAAACAAACATAATTAAACAAAAATATTTAATTGAATTCATTATGTTAAAAATATAAATTATTTCGGATGTAGTATTAATGATCCTTTTGAAATGATTAATTTATAGATAATTTTGTAAATTAAAAAAAAAAAAAAACCATCGTGACAGTTAATTAATATAATATTAACAGATGAGAGGTATTAGAAGATAGTTCTGTTAAATATCCCTTCAGTGATACAATGAATATATAAAACTGATAAATTTAGGAAGTGGAAAGTTTGATTATTTTTTTTTTTGCAGAATTTAAATATAATTAATTATTTTAAGCGTTGAAATAATGTGATAAACAATTTTTAAATTATTTAAAAGATGTTCAATCACTTGGAAATTGCTTAGGTAAAAAAAATAAAAAAATAGGTAAAATAATAATAAAATAATAATAACTAATTAATTATAATTCATCATTTTTTCTTTTTTTATTAGCAGTAGCAAAAGAGGAGAAGTATCATATACAACTGTTGTGTATTAAATTATTTGTTGAAATAAGAGTAAGATGATGATGACGAAGAAAATAAAAGTGTTTGGACAGTGTAGACACGGTGTATTGCATTTATTATTCATTACAATTTCTTGCATTATTATTTATTATTCATTAACTTTGAAAGGTAGAAAATCAACATTATGACTGGTTAATTGATTTATCCTTTCAGTGATTGAATGAAAATTTAAAATTGATAAATTTAAAAAGCTAAAAAAAGAGGGAAAAAGCAATAGCAAAAGATGCTAATGTAAGAAAGCTATACTTAATAAGGCAGACACATTAAAATAAACCTCATCTATAGTTTTTTGATGATAAATAGTGTGAAAAAGCCATTTGTATAAAAATGATTTATTGCCTGCCTATTGGTTTGGCTGGTGGTATTTAAATAATGTTAGTGTAGCAGTAGTAATAACGATGATAACGATGATGACGATGGTAATGGCAATGATAATGATGATGATGATTGATAATGATGATGGTGTAAATGAAAAATGAGAATTTAAGATGAGATGAGGAAGTTTGCGAGAGGCTGACAGACAGACGCACTTCCGTGATCGTAGAAAAGAGGACTTTGTCAAGACATCCCGTCATATGTGTATGTATGTGTATGTGTGTGTATGTGTGTGTCTGTGTGTGTCTGTGTGTGTATGTATGTGTGTGTGTGTGTCATTTCTCCTGAGAGTTACACTGTATATTGTTTGTTGTTTGTCCTTCTCAACTGAGCTTTTTCCTCGCCATGCGGACGTTTTATAATTTGAAGTGATTTTATTGGTATGGAGGTAAGGAGGAGTGAAAGAAGATAGAGAGATAGAAGAGGAGGTGGAGGAAAAAGGAGAAGGACAAGGTGGAGTGGGCATTGAGGTGATCGGACTTTAGCTAATGACATACACAACGAGAATCCATTATGTGTCCAGGTAATGGTAGCAGTAGTAGTAGTAGTAGTAGTAGTAGTAGTAATAGCATTTGTATTAGCATTAATAGTTAAGTGGTAGCAATGAAAGTAGTAGCACTAGTAGTAATATTGCCAATCGTTAATGCGAATAGCTGAGGGAAAAATAAGAAAGAGGTGAAGGGTCGATCAGGTCGAGCGGTCATTCATAGGTGAGCAGTTGCGCATAAACTATATAATAATATACTCGTCGTAATGGATCACTGAATAGCTTAGTCAGTCTATGCAATGTATTCCTATTATCATCATGATTTTATTATTATTATTATTGTTATTATTTTATTATTATTATTATTATTATTACTATTATTATTATTATTATTATTATTATTAT